>CM059198.1:23796335-23978674 GCA_030323885.1 Branchipolynoe longqiensis | reverse complement strand
TTAACGCAGTGGGTGGGCTTGCCACTTTTGGGGGTGATGCGTGAGGCACGGATAATCCCGTGCTGCCCAGGACTGGGGAGGTGGGGGTGGTGGCGGGGGTGGTGGTGGTGGCGGTGGGGGTCCCGCTGGTTGGCTTGGACGATTTCCCCTTCCTTTTGCCCTTCCCTGTGGGTTGCTGGGCATTGGGCTTGGCGGGGCTGTGGGTGAGGGCCGTCTGGTTTTGGGGTCTTTGAGAGTCGGCAGTCGGCAGTCCGTACTAGAAGAGAAGTAGACAATGTACGGGACTAACCTGGGGACGTCTGCCGATCGCCGGCGGTGGTGGGTGGTTGTAGTCAGCAGCGGGGGAAAAAACAGTATGGCAAAGGGAAACACAACAAGCCAAAAGGATGGCAATAGAAATTCCTAAAAGAAATTGCTGTAGTGAGGGAAGAGACGGGACTCACCTGGGGACGTCTGCCGATCGTCGGCGGTGGTGGACGGTTCTAGTCGGCGGTGGTGGGAAAAGCAAGTGTACGTGCAAAAAAAAAAACAGGCAAGAGAAATTCATCCTAGGGTCACCGTAGTGAGGGGGAGAGATGGGACTCACCTGGGGACGTCTGCCGATCGTCGGCGGTGGCGGTTGGTTGTAGTCGGCGGTGGGGGGGAAGAGCAGGTACGCATACAAAAATGGCAGCATGGAAGAGAAGGGAAAAAAAAAAAAAAGTGACAGTGACAGTGACAGAGGTGGGGGATTGCCGCAGCTGGGGGTAGGGTGACAGTGACAGTGACAGGGTTGTGCTGGGGAGGTCTGCCGGACGGCCGCAGTGGGAGCGGTATTAGTCGGTATTAGGTATGTATGTAAACAATGACAAAATTAGTGTCAGTGACAGTGGGGGAGGGAGGTGACAGCATCAGTGGGTAGTGACGAGGGTGAGAGTGGTATGCAGACAACCAAGCAAGGGCAATATATATGTATTATTGTTTTCTAATGGTGTCAGTGACAGGAGCAGGAGGGGTACTGACAGTGAAAGTGACAGTGATGGTCAGTGACAGTGGGGGGGTGGTGACAGTATCAATGAGGTGGTGACGAGGTGCACAGTGATAGGCAGGGGGTGGGTTGGATGTTGGTTAGCGGTAGGGTGACAGTGACAGTGACAGCGTCAGTGGGTAGTGACGAGGGTGAGAGTGGTATGCAGACAACCAGACGTTGTTGTTTCTAATGGTGTCAGTGACAGGAGGGGTGCTGACAGTGACAGTGATGGTCGGTGAGAGGGGAGGGTGGTGACAGTATCAGTGAGGTGGTGACGAGGTACACAGTGATAGGCAGGGGGGGTTGGAGGGGGGGGGGGTTGGGGTTTGGTTAGGGATAGGGTGACAGTGATAGTGACAAACAACAGAAGAGATGGGAAAAATAGGACGGTCCAAACATGTGCTTCTAACCACTATCAAGAGCAACTACCTGTTAGGAAGCAGTCTACATATGATGTATGAAGAAATGGGACGGTACAAACATGTGTGTTAAACCGGCTCAGATCGGGGTTTGTAATGTTGACAGGGAGCAGGGGGGGGGGTGACAGGAACGAAAATAACAACAGGGAGAGGAAAAACAACAACAGAACCAAACAACAGCAAACAACAACAAACAACAAAAACAACACCAAAAACACAGAAGGCACACAAAAAACCAGCAGCAACAAAAACAACAGGAAACAACAATCAGCAACGAGTCACCGTGGTGAGGGGAAAGGGACGGTACTAACCTGGGGACGTCTGCCGATCGTCGGCGGTGGTGGGTTGGGAGGAAGGGTGGAGGGGTAGGCTTAGGCTGTCGGCGCTATGTGTTGGCTTCCAGCTTTGTCTGTCAGCGCTATGTGACGGCTTCAAGCTTGGTCTGTCGGAGCTATCTGTCGACTTCCAGCTTGGGCTTGAGCTGTCGGCGCTGTGTGGTGACAGGAACCTTGGTCTGTCGGGGCGGCTTTGCTGACTTTAGCTTCCACGGCCGCGTCGGGCAGGGAGTCCTGGGACCGTGGTGGCTAGTGTCGGTGCGGCGTTACCTGCTGGATGTCGCATAGCGGTGCTTGGTGACGGTAGAGCCGGGCAGGGGTCCGGGTACCGTGGTGGCTTGGGTTGGTGCGGCGTCAGCTGCTGGAGTGTCGCATGGAGGTGTTCGCACTTCGAGCGCGAAGTAGCGAAATGATTTGAGGAGCTTGTGAAGGAACCCTGGCTTTTATAGGAATCCACTTGCACTCGCCTGTCGTCCCATGCCCTATTTGCAGAGGGGCGGGGGGGGGGGGGTACCGGCATGTGGGTGTGGGTGGGTGGGGGCGGATATTGGGCACTGCATGTTCTGTGGCCTCTATTCGATGATTTTATTTTACCACAGCAGACCTTGATTGTGTGTTGTTCGTTGGGGTTTACCTCCTAGAAACGGCAACGGTAATATTAGTTTGGGGACTGACTTGTGACAATTCACACTATTCACGCGTGACCTAATTCGACATCAGAACGAGGCTGAGTACGCGTCGGGTATTGGAATTTTCACATTATCCCGGTACTGAACTTACCAGTCCTTGGCCTATCTTAGTAATGCAAACGCTAGGCTAAGTACCGACAAATATCAATTTGGTAAATGATTGGTTTGATTCGGCCGGGATTGAATACTGTAGGGTCTTTATGGTGGGGGTGGGTTTAATGTAGAAAGTTTTAAATGTTTCTGAATGGAAACTTTAGTGCAAGGACTTATATACAATGATCGGCGAATGAGTTAGAGCGTCTGTCTCCCATGCTAGTAGATCTCGGGGTTGTGGGTTCGAACCCTGGTCGAGTCAAACCAATGACTTAAAAATTGATACTTGTTGCTTCCTAGCCTGGTGCTCGGCATTATTAGGAATAGGGCAAGGACTAGTTGGCTCAGTATCAGGATAATGTGACTGAGTGGGATATCGGGTCATGGTGCCGGCAGCCTGGTTTCCCAGTGGGACAGCACTATAAAGTCGCCATGAGGGCGCACTGTCACAAGTCGGTACCCGTCCTGATATGACCTTAGATGTTGCTAGGACGTAAAACAACAAACAAATAAAACAATGATCGATCTGTCTTTGACGTGAAGCGGCATAGTAATCAGGTCAGGGCAACATTTCAGTGACCAGGGAAGGGCTTAGGTTCGAATCCCAGCCGAGCGAGTCAAACCGTTGACCCGTCACGTACATGTCATTACCTCGCCTGGTGATCAGCATTACTAGGATAGGGAAACTACTGGTTTAATCAGTATCAGGATAGTATGACTCAGTGGAATATTGGCTCATAATGCCAGTTGTATGGTTTCCTCGTGGGACAGCAATATAATTCAATCACGCAGCGTTTGTCAGAAGTTGGTAGCCATTCTGATGTGACCTCCGATGTAACTAGGAGATAAAAAAACCAACAAGCAACGGGCAAACATGTGAGATTTAGGAACGGTCAAACAACAAACTTTTCTACTGAGCGATCTCCAAGCAGATGTTGCTAGTCTTCCACAAGGGAAGTGTGTGTGCAGAGTCCTGTGAGAGTGTAGCCAGAAGAGGTGTCATCAGGCCCAAGGTCGTCATGGATGGGCACTTCCAACTGCCCCCCTCCCCCATTCCACCCCCTCCCACCCGGACATGCTGCCAGTGCCAGGCAACAAAGGTTCGACATTGCATGATTGTCCCCTCGCCCCTGACTCCTGTTCTCCCCCCCCCCCACCACGTTACCCTCACCCCCCACCAACGACCACCACCTCCACCCCACCACTACCACCCATCAAAAAAAAATTCTGGGCCTAATTATATACACTGACAAATTTACATGTCAGTTATTAACTTGGGTGGGAAAGATTACTTTTACACTGACAAATTTACATGTCACTTATTAATTTGGGTGGGAAAGGTTACTTTATGTGGAAGATTACTTATTTTTAAGTGCCAAATGTCACTTATTTTAAGGGGGGCAGGGTTCTTATTTACAGTTACATGTCGGATTAGTTTTTGTAAAGTATGCTAACTGGGTAAAGGCCTAAATTATTTTAAGTTTCATTTAATTTATTTTTACCACATTGCATTTGGGGGATTTGTATAATAAAGATAAATAATGTTTACAAAGAAATACTCAGAAACCAAAATCTGGATTAAAATACATATAGTTTTATTTACACAAACATTTTTTAAATAGTGTATAGAGGCACATAATAATTACATTATAACAAATATACATATATATATATAAATATATATATATATAAATATATATATATATATATATATATATATACATGGCTACAATATTTACATACTACAAACAATAAATATATACATATATACAGCACCAACATTACAGTCACTTAGCCTCCGGGGCCTTTGGTCCATGTCCCCCGCAGGAGCAAACAGCTCCTACGCCTCAATGTTCAAGTTGGAAACATTGAAAATCCCTGACAGCCCGGAAAGATTCAACATACATTGCACATCTCTATTATTATTGTGACCTGTGCTGTTTCTTTGATTCACAACCCGTTAAGGAACTAAATGAAATGGAATTTTTATTGTTCAACGCATGTATGTTTAAAGTTGCATAGTCCGATAAAAACATCAAATTTTCTAAACCAAGATGCGATGGCCGAATGAGTTGAGCTTCCGCCTCCCGTTCTGGTAGGACATGGGATTCGAACTCGTGGGTTCTAACTCTGGCCGAGTCAATCCAATGACATAACAATTTATACTTGCTGCTACCTAGCCTGGCTTCAGCATTACTAGGATAGGGCAAGGAACAGTCGAATGAGGAAGACCAATTGTCTGCGATTGAAATTTCCCCTGTTTAATCAACTAATCTACCAAAATATAAGCACTTAGCTAGATTTGAATATACATAGCCAACTTAGATACTGGTGCACTTATTAAGTATTTGCAGCTACATAGAAGGGCACATACTAAGTCAATTTAATTAAACCTGTTGCAGTTGAAATCTTTGGGGGCCAGAGTTTTGGCGAGCATGCCAACATTAATTTAGCTTGTTTACACTTCAATTATCTCCAAAGTTGGCAACTTTAAATCAAAGTTACTTAAGGCTCATGTGAGATAGATTTTCACTATCAACCTAATATATTGATCACAGAAAGTGATAGAAACTCAAAACCTTAGGACTATGCAACTTTAAGGTTAGGTCATGTTCACATCCCAAAACTCAGGCGCTCAACTCTATCACGGAGTGCCTTTTTGTTATCGGATTAGGTGGGTGGCTAAAGCCGTGGTCACATGGCAAAATGTGAAGCGAATTAGACAAATCGAATCAGGTGAGTCGAATTAGCGGCCCGTTCACACGGGCAGTACTTGGGCCGGAAATCGATATCTGCGCATGAGCAAGTCCAGTCTGACCAGCGCCAGTTCTCGGTTAGTCGACCTGACCACTAGAGAGTGGTCCGAATCAAGCATGACTTTAGAGCGCTTTTTCTTTGCGGCCGCCGCTCTGGAAGGAAGCATCTCCTCCAACTTTTGAACGAGTCTCGCCACTTGTTCATCCAAATCAGCTGGGCCGGGGCCGGTATCGTACCCCCCACCTCATCAGAATCTCTTTGTTCTGGCCATGGCGACCTTTGTACCCATGCCAGCAGTGAACATTCTTCATTTTCACTGAGTGCATGAGATGCCTCTGCCTTACACCGCTTCGTAGACATGGCTCGGAGACTGTGTGTAAAAACAAACACCCATGATTAGGTATTGTTTAGGGCTGAATATCACACTGATAATTAGAGTATAATTATACTAGGTGTGTCTTATGGCATTAAAACAGTTTTTAACGCAGGTGTGTGGCTAATGGACAGTCGCAGGATGACGGTATGGAAAACCAACCGATCCAAATGAGGGGTAGGGACCAGTGTAGCGGTACTCTCCCATACTCTAAGTACCTATAAACTTCTCCCACCTGTGGCTTTCTTCGCCAACAAGTTGAAGAAACTCAGAGGTACGCCTTAACAAGAATAACAATTGGGGAATCTTAAAGAAACCCAGGAATAAATCCTAGCGATGTAACTGGCTCCTGCCAAACATGTCGCCGTTCAGCAACAGGCGGCTTCATTAATAATCAAACAATGGATGCGTTGTTCTAAGCTGTAACACAGTAATAACTTATCGAAAGGTTTCAACAAACTTTGTACTTGAATGCTAACATGAACTGAACTGCTCATAAACGTCCTCCTGCTGTAAGCTGATTATGCTAATTGCTGGACCCGGATGTGCTTCCTTCTCCCTGGGCTACGAGTAGCCAGAGGCATAGTACCGAGGTAAAATATACATAACACACACACACATATATATACACACATGAAGTAACTTTAATTTTAAATGGCTAACTTTTGAGCTATTTGAAGTGCAAGCATGTAAATTTAGTTGTGGCAAGCATGCCAAAACTCTGACACCATAGGCTTCTGCAGTAACAGTATTCCCTTCTGTGTGGTGACAAATGTTTAATAAGTGCATCAGTTAGATATGTGCAATCAAATCTATATAATTGTTTTGGCTTTGAAAATTTGATGCTTCATCGGACTGTGCAGCTTTTAAAAGAATGATAACTAAAAACCGTCGTACTATCCAACTTTGAATATCGAAAGTGGTAGTGAATGGTCTGCTGTCTATAGCCGTGTTCACACGGGCAAAATGTGAGGCGAATCAGACAAATCGAATCAGGTGAGGCGAATTAGCCACCCGTTCACACGGGCACTGCGTGAGGCGGAAGTGGATATCTGCGCATGAGCAAGTCCAGTGTGACCAGCGCCAGTCTTCGATTAGGCAAGGTCACCACTAGAGAGTGCGTTCGACCTAGATATGTATTTAATGATTCGTATTGGTTTGGAACGGTCAAAACTTCTGCTGGGCAGTGAAACCCTAAAAATAAATCATGAAAAAAATATCTGTGCATAGATAGCGGTTTCATTAATTAAATTATATAATATGCGCTTTTGATCGACCGGAAAGTCAACAAACTAAGGTCTCGACTGCGCATGCGCGCTACGTCCTTAATCCGCATAAAGTAAGTCAGTTGCGTTCACACGGGCGATATAAACCGATTAAGATAATTCGATTCATATAAACCACCGAGAGAGGTGGTTTATAGCATCCGATTTATATGAATCGAATCAGCCCTAAACCGAGTCAGACGCGCGTTCACACGCCAAATCTGAGCCGAACTAGGCAAATCAATTTATATGATTCGAATTAACTGCCCCGTGTGAACAGGGCTTAAGGGACGTCAACCTGTCTGCACCAGTGCAGTGGGAAATGGGATGTCCTCCAGCAACAATTAACCCACTCCCACTTTGCAGTAATTTACTACACTTTATGGGGTTTTGAGATCCGCTTCTATTTGTATTGTCCCCGGCTTTACCGTGGTTAATACATTCACCCAAAAGGCCCTCTGGCTCGATACCCGGTAATAACTGCTTAATATTTTAACAATGGAGGGTGGGGATGGCTAATGTAACCATAGCAACAACAGACACAGATTTAATATGTCATTATGGACAATGCCACATCATTTATTTGCATATAGTTTTAGTTCTGTGGGCTTTATTTGAGTCATTATTATCAAGACCTGTGTTCCTTAGTAACGGACGCTACTTTGTATCCATAGCAACAACATACAACAAACAACAATACCTAATTAGCTTAAATGCCAAAGCTTTATCCAACACTTTCACCATGACCAGCCTGAGCTGACTACTACTTATAATATAACACAATGTATGAATTAAGGCATACATACTCATGCTGTGCGTTAACTGGGCAGACTAAACAAGACCTCTTCTAATGTATTTGGCTGGCTTACCGCATTCCTTCCGAAGGGCAACAACTGGCGTTACATTGAGGGGCGGGTTGTTAAAGGAAATGATTTTGACATTACGAAAGGTCAATGCTGCGTCTCATTATAACAAGGTTCTGAATAAACAGAGCAGTGATTGTTTCCAGCACAAACTGCCACTGCGTACACTTACAAGACGAAGAACAGACAAGGGTGATTCAACTGAGCTGACCGTTTATAGCAGATTCCATCTTTGAATTGGTCGCTAATACCCGTCAACACTGCTTTTAAGCAGGCAGCCCTAAACCCGTCTTGACCCTAGTTGTGTTGCCCCTGCGGCTGTTGGGACCACTCAGCCCAGTTAACGCTCGGCATTACAATAATCTGTAAAAACATATGCACAAAGGGAGGGAAGGCCAGTCTGGTAGTCGAGAGGTTTGCTCTGAGAGGGACAAAATGATGGTGCATGCGCATACCTAGGTTCATTTGGTAATTGTACAAATAGAGATAGACCTACATCTAAATAAAAGGTAAGTGTACATTTCACCAGTATGTGCCTTTCCCTTTATTGCAT
Organism: Branchipolynoe longqiensis; assembly: GCA_030323885.1. Classification (NCBI taxonomy): domain Eukaryota; kingdom Metazoa; phylum Annelida; class Polychaeta; order Phyllodocida; family Polynoidae; genus Branchipolynoe; species Branchipolynoe longqiensis. The sequence goes on along the minus strand of CM059198.1, from coordinate 23,970,318 downwards.
TGATGGAGTTCTTGAAGATCTATGTGAGGCCCCCTGGTGGAACATCACTAAAGTAAGTCAGGAAAACCGCCAGTCATTCCAATAGGTGGCACCACCATAGCCCAATGCTTGCTTAGCTAACGCTTGAGTTCAAGCAATCAAACAAGTTGAATAATCAGCTTTCTAATGCTTGATTTCAAACCCTATCAGCTAAACTGACAAATCGACATTCCAAACTAACTTGTGTAATGATTGATCTCAACCAGTAGGTCAAGCAGTCAAATTAGCATGTCTAATGCTTGACTTCAACCAATCAGACAAACTAAATCGAGATGACTAATGCTTGACTTCAACCGATCAATCACAATTGTGTAATGATTGATCTCAACCACAAGGTCAAGCACTCAAATCGACATGTCTAATGCTACACTTCAACGAATCAGACCGGTTGACGAACCGGCTTGTGCAATGATTAATCTCAACCAATCGGACAAGCTGACAAATCAGATTATCTAATACTTCATCTCAATCAGACGAGGTAACAAATCAGCTTGTCAAAGTCTTGGCATTAACCAATCCCACAAGACCTGACACATCCTGCTGAGGTTTTACATGCACAACAAACTCACTGGAACCAAAGGGTCGGCGCCAGGCTCAGTTGGCTGGTGTTTTCAGTCAAAGCCCAGCATGAGGGGATACTAATCATGCATGCACTGACATTTAAAAAAGGCAATCCAAACAACATGCACCATATCACACTGCCTCACCACTTGACCACCAGGCTTTTACGATGCTCCAGTGGGAGGCAGGGCCACTACAGCCTTCTCATCTCTGGCCCAGTCAGCAATGTACTTTGGCAGTTTGATTTTGGCAACATTAGTTATATATTTAATACCATGTGAATGAATCAATTAATTAGCTATATGGACATTTTACTATATAGGCATGAATACAAGACTGTCCATTTTGAGATGAGATATGCCATTCGATATATATTCATGTTTATGTGTTTTGCTTAGTTAAATTGTATTATATTATATTTCTTATAATACTACTTTAACATACCAAGCCAAGTTCTGTAAGTCTCAGCCAATCCAATATAAATAACGCAGATTATCTACAGACCATAAATCAATTCAAGAATGCGCTGGACAGGGCCTGGGCCAGAGAAACATTCCTGTACGATTTCGAGGCTGCATACCACTAGAGCTGAGAGCTACAAGCTTGGTATAGGCTACCACAAGCCGGCACCAAAGAAGAGGATAATAATAATAATGTGTTCTCGACTGATGTGTGAACAAAACACTGCATCATTGCGAACATAGAAAGGTTCTGTTCGACCTATTTCTGTTAATAAAACGACAAAGCACATATTAATATTATTATAGCTACCCTTGGGGTGTGGAAAGTACATACACATGCATGTAGGCGTGTTAATAAGTGGCTTAAGCCCTGTTCACACACGGGCGTTAAGTCGCCTCAACTAGTTCGCCTTGTCTAGTTCGACTCACATTGGTCATGTGGACGCTATGCTGAACCGAATTAGGGCTAAGTCGCCTCATCTAGTTCGCCTCAAGTAGACCACCTAGCGAGGTAGTCTAGATGAAGTGAACTAGCTTAAGTCGGCCCATCTTGCTTGTGTGGACGGTAGCCGTTTACTTGAGGCAGCTTAAGCACGTCACACGCATGCGCAGTCGAGACCTGAGTTTGTTGATTTTCCAGTCGATCAAAAGCGCATTTGATATAATTTGGTCTATGAAACTGCTAGCTGTGCACAGATATTTTGTTCATCATTTATTTTTAGGTTTTCACTGCCCAGCAGAAGTTTTGATCGTTCCAAAACAATATGATTCAGTCGATACATATCTAGGTCGAACCCACACTCTCGTGGTGACGTCGACTAATCGAAACTGGTGCTGGTTAGTATGGACTTGCTCATGCGCAGATATCAATTTCTGCCTTAAACCGCCCCAAATACTGCATGTGTGGACACGACTCACTTTCACGCCTAGTTCGGCCTTAAAGTTGTGTGTGTGAACAAGGCTTTAGACTACATATGTTGCAAATATATGCACATGCTCCTACTATACACGAGACATTCAATAATATATTAAAAGTTGTATGGTTTTCAGTTTGTTTTATTTTTGTTTCTGTTTTTGTTTGTGATGGTTTATTTACCCTGTCCATAATGAGTAGGCCTAAGTCGCATCGCAGCTGTTCAGCACTGAACCGCAAGTCTCAATGTGGTAGTTGATTTTTCATCTTAGCTATTAGTAAATATGTTAGTTTTTGTGGGTGCCAGATGACTTTCTACCATATTTTCTATATGAATAAATTATGTAGCTCATACAATCAAATTCAGCTTGATATAACTTATTTTAGAAGGTTAACAGTGGTTAACGTTGGAGGTATCTAAAGTGAAATTATGCTAAATTAATATAAAATGCCCCGTGACCTGCCCTGTCTGATAAACTTGATATCGGACTGGCCGGTCTGATATCATACTTTTGTATGTGGCTATGACAGATTTATTTCAAAGACATTGAAATTTAACTTTCTACTATTGAAGAAGACAACAGTTTGAAAGCTAGCCATCCAATCAATGTAAATTTGAAGCCCGTTAAGCCCTTATGCCTCTGGGCTGTGTATTGTCTCAGAAAAACCCAGGCTGATAGGCATTCCATAGTCACTCAAGCCTGTGATCCTAAATCATGCAATATATGCTTAGTATACCAGAAAAGCAATAATCATTTATATTATATTTGTATTATACATACATGGTTGCTAAAAATGGATACAATTTTGTGAAAACTATCTAGGTCCCGGGCAACATCCTGGTGGGTAGGATAGGGTATGGTAGGGTATGGTAGGGTAGGGTATGGTAGCGTAAGGTAAGGTAGGGTAGGGCAATGATTTATGTGAACAATGAATTATGTGCACAATTTCCCTCTCACCATACATAATAATATGGGGCCGTCCAAAGTTTTCAATATTTTCAGTCACAGGGAGTAGGACTCTTTGTTTTACGAAATGTTGATTGATATAACACAAACCACGGTTATGTTCTCTGATAAAATGTTAATGCGTGCTACCTTGTGGTGAAGGGAAGAGGGTCTGGAAAAGTAGTACTTCTTGTATGATCGTGAGTGTCGAAGACTTTGGATGACCCCCCCCCCCTCCCCATAAGTATGTGCACACAATTGCAAATTGTCTTTTTAATAAATATAAGCCACCAACTTCCAAATGCCAGCAGAGATGGTGGTATTTTGGTGACATTGGCTTGTGTGTGTGTGTGTATTTGTATGCGTGTGTGCAAGCGACATGTCCAACCAACATGCCAAGTCCACGTTAAGTACCTGTGGCTCGTAAACTGGTAATGGGCTGTAATGATAACATATTTTCTCTGATATAGCCAGTATTTACTTAAAGTTGCATAGTCTGATGAAAACATTAAATTTTCAAAACCAAAACATGTATCTAGATTCTAACCTGCATATCTAACTTAGATACTGGTGCACTTATTAAGCATTTGTTGCTGCATAGAAGGGCATAATAAGTCAATTAATAGAAACCGTTACTACCGAAGTCTATGGTGTCAGAGTTTTGGCGTGCTTGGCAAAATTATTTTGGCATGTTTTGACGTCAAATATCTCCAAACTTAGCTATTTAAAATTAAAGTTACTTAAAATGAAACTAAAGTAGATTATAATGATTAGTATAATATATTTATCTCAGAAAATAGCAAAAACTCAAAAGCATCGGACTATGCAACTTTTAATACAGGAGACAGTATCAAGCTGGTAATTATTATCGAACAAGAGGCTTCGAGCATTTCACATTGTTTCGCCTTGGCAGGAATTATTTTAAAGGGCATAATCCCTTGGTTTAAAAACAATCATTAAGAAAAGTTGAATATATCAGTTTCACCATTATAAGCCACTCTACTTTAGTTCAGAGTAACTTTGATAATACTTTTAAGAGCTATCTGGAGGGAAAGCATGCAAACAATTCTGTGCACACCAGCTAACGCCAAGTGTAATACGTCATTGCTTCAGCCATGTCGAATGACTCCAGTGAGTTCTAGCATTCTTATGTGGGGGGGGGGGGGGGGGGATTCAAGAATGAATGAGTACACTAATATCTAAGTTGGATACATAGGGTCAAATCTAGATCGATATCTATGTTGATGAAATATGATTTCATCAGATTATGCAACTTTAAAACAATTAAGTACAACAGTATTGACATTGGAAAGAAATGGGGAATGACTTATTTTCAATTACACCAAAGTAGGCTGCCTCTTATAGGTCTATAGGCATTTGTAGACATTTTACATAAGCTCAGGCATGCACATGTTAAAGCAGTCAGTCAATTCATTTTATAATCTGTGCAAATTTTCTCCTTTTTTTTTAATTGAAAAAAAAAGAAGACAAAACTTGTTGGAAAACCAATTATACAGTTTTAAATACATCTTTTTATCAATAATTTACATGCACCTACCAATCTTACCGGGCTTAATATTCTCGCATACTCTCTCTACATATATAGGATCATTTATTTTAAAGTATAAATATATCAATATTCAAATGGATCTTAGCTCAGCTCTCCTCCTTTTTAACGCAATCCAAGGTTAGATTAAGACTTTCCTAAAGCACCAAGTAGCGTTGGGTGTGGGTAAGTCTAGATAAAAGATCCACCCCGTAATTTCAGTAAGGGTGAATGACAACGTAGTCTAAATACAGGCGAAAAGTGCTTTATTATAGAACAGGAAGTGGAATTCCTGGTTCCAGTATCCAATAGCTACTTATATCGGCACAGAGTTGGTGAAATGGGAGAGAATGCAAAAAGACAAGATGGCGACCATAGAATGCCTTCGATTTGACTTTTATAGTCCATTAAACTTTGTTTTATTATGTTTCAAATCAAAATTAGCAGGTAAATATTAAGATATATGTGAAGAATATATTGTGCTTCTTAAATTAAGAATTGATCTGCTCATTTCATTTACTCACCACTTTTTCTAATGAGTTGTTCTTCACCTCTACTGCAAGTACAGGGTGAATCTTTTATCTCGGTTAAGTCCGGTAGGAATTAGGAGTGCGTCTTTGTGGTGCATGCATACTGTACACAGTGAGTATTTGCAATAGAAGCATGGCGTCCACATACGGGTACGCACAGACAACCGGAAGTGAACATTACTAGAGGCGCCACCGTGCAGCCTGTGTACCCACTACTACATACATATATATACAAAGTGGATTGGGCGGGCTGGACATAACCTTATCGCAACAGTAACCATGGCTACCGAGAAAACGTTATACACTGTGTGTGTGCATATGTATGTATGTGTATATCTATATATATATATATCAGGGATGAAAGTGGTCTCCGGCTAAAATCGCGGAAATCAGGCCGCCAACGGCAAATTTCCACGATAATGCGGATCTTCTCCCATATACTTAGCACTGTCAGGGATTCGGGGAAAAATACCGGAAGTCAGTTTTCAACTAACCTTGTTGTGACTGTATTATCGTCCATACCGGACTCGCTCTTGTTTGGGTTTGATGTTCTAGCAACATCTAAGGTAATTTAAAAATGGGATTCGAACTCACCCAAGTGTTGTCATATACATATAAATTTTTTTAATGTTTAAAGTTAATTGGTAAATATAAATAATCGCGGAAATCCGCGAAACTGCGGAGATCTTTCATCCCTGATATATATACACATACATAGTGAAATATAACTTTTTTTTTTTAGTGAGCCCAAGTTAGCTCATTGTTTTTAATATCTAACTGTAGACAGCCATGATTAAGCGAGTTCCTTAACCCATTAATGATACCACCAGCTTTACTGCATCCTCACGTCCACATTTGTGTTCTTTTCTTGTTAATGGTGTATTTCTTTCCAATTTACCACACCACCTGAATTCATGCATAACTGTTGTAGCACGCCAAATAGCAGGAAGTCTACGTTACAACTTAACAAAAGAATTATCATTAATAAAAGCATTAGGACATAGCTGAGCAGATGATGGAAAGGATGTCAAATAGTACACGTCCACATTACCAATAACAGACCGGATGGCTGAATGGTTCGAGTGTCGGATATAGGATTCGAAGCCTGGGTTTCAACTCTGGCTGAATCAAACCAATAGGATAAAGAAATTCATACTTGTCGCTACATAGCCTGGCGCTTGTCATTACTAGCAATGGGCAAAGAGCAGTGAAATGAGGAAGACCAATTATCCGTGACTGAAATTTCTCCTGCATAATCGACAAATGTAAAAAAGACAAACAAGGAAAGTATGTAACTATTGCAACATAGAATTGTTAAAAGTGGCATAGTGGTGCCCTCTATAGGAGTGTGGCAAAACAACTCTCCCCAATGCATCAATGATGAGGTGACACTGACAGGTGGCAACTTGAATGGGTTAAGCTGCTGGGCACCTGAGTAGTCTAACACGTGGTTGCCATGGTAACACCAGCGACACCCCACCCCCACCCCCACCCCCACCCAGAGCAGCTGAAGCTCAGTCCACCCTGCCGTAATAACACATCGTGAGATCACAAGGGAAGTGTATGTTTGGTCCGTGTTGCTTCATCACCGTTGAACTCGGAGTATCGCACATTATTACTCGGTGGGAGTTTACAGTCGGGCTCAATAGTCACCGTTCTGTTACCGGTTACCGTAGCAATCAGAATGGCAGCGTTTGAACACCATACATGTAATTCCAAACACCTTCACAGCCAAGTCCGGCACCTTTGGTGAACTATTTCTTCAGGGGAGATTAATCAGTTTACATCGATTTCTTATCTATATCAAATACCCATAAGAACTACTTATTTATTTTGGCCACATCATTTGTCAGAGTTCAATATACCGTACATTGTTGGAAGTGAAGGTGAATGGCAGCAGAGGGAGAGGGAGACCAAGAACATCATGGTTTACAAATATTTCACAGTGGACAGGCTTGAATTATTCACAGTCTATCAGAACAGCACACCATCGGGACAAGTGGAGAACCATTGCATCCAACCCTCGACTAGAGGACGGAACTATTGATTGATTGAGAAGAACTCCCCCCCCCCCCACACACACACACACAAAAAATCACCCTGACCTCTTTGGATATATCGTGAATAATGTGCAGTAGGCTTGTAAAGTCCTTTCGCTATCAATTGAGGCACAGCGTAGGGTCAGAGGGGAGGGGTGAGCAGGGGCATAGCTAGGCGTATGTGCGTACGCCAAAACGTCCACATCGTTTTGTCACCAACAAAAAAAATAAAAAAATAATAGAGAGAGAGAGAGAGAGAGAGAGAGAGAGAGAGAGAGAGAGAGAGAGAGAGAGAGAGAGAGAGAGAGAGAGAGAGAGAGAGACGAGGCATGTAGTAGTCCGCAGTGTCGAAAACTCAAGTCTAAAATGTGTAAAATCCGCCAGCTTAAGCTTAAGCGGCCCCCCCTAAACCCCCTGCCGAAATTAGGAGTACACATCGTTAAAGGTCTAGCTACGCCCCTGGTGAGGGCGAAGTATTGTAATCGTTGTCGCAAATTCCAGTGGCTCGCAACTTCGATGGACCAATTAATTTATATTTATACAAATACAGTGTCAATATTACAGCCCTAACTACACTGTGGAATAAATACAAAACAAAACATTAAAAAGAAGAATTAAGTACAATTCTGTTTCGGAACAAAATATATGAAGAACATGTTGAGGTAATCTTTCTATAACTTGCTGAGATAGCCTAACAAGGTACCCAATGCATATCTAATTCTAAATTCTATATTTTCCTTTCAGTTATCGTATACTTGGATGAGCGTTCGCTTTGTTTTCTAAACGCCATTATTCATTTTCTGACATCCTTATCATTCAAATAAACAACTATTCAATTCTTAACCTTCAAATACACATACTATTCAAAGTCTAATCTTCAAGTAGCTATACTATTCAACACTTAACCTTCAAATCACTTCACAGCTTGACATTCCAATAGATGAAGCCATCAAAGCGCAACATTCAGATAGACATACCACGTGATGCTGAACATTCAAATAGGCATGTCATTTGATGTTTAAACTTCAAAAAGATGCACCACTCAACATTCAATAGACATACTATTCAATGTTTAATGCGCCAATAAACAAACATTAAATGCCAACTTCAAATATACATATACAAAGTATTCAATGCTTAACCTTCAAATAGATGCATTATTTAAAGTGTAATTGTCAAATAGACAGTATTCAATGTTTAATCTTCAAATAGATATACTATTCAGTTTAACCTTCAAATGGACATACAGTAAAACCTCTCTAACCGACCACCTCCACAGATCGACCACTCCCCTATATCGATCGCTTTATTTGGTTCCCAACAATACCATTTTAGCCATATTCTAACTCCCTAAACCGACCACCTCCCTAAATGGACCACTTAAAGTCGGTGCCAAGGTCGGTCGATTTAGAGGTTTTACTGTACCATTCAATGTTTAACCTTCAAAGACATACCATTCAATGTTTAACCTTCAAAGACATACCATTCAATGTTTAACCTTCAAAGACATACCATTCAATGTTTAACCTTCAAAGACATACCATTCAATGTTTAACCTTCAAAGACATACCATTCAATGTTTAACCTTCAAATAGACAAACTATTAAATGTTTAATCATCAAAAAGACATACCATTAAATTCAAAATTCAAATACATGTACATTTGTAACCAACAGCCTCCGACCACCCCACATGGCTGAACCATCATCGCTACTCTCCTCGTAGTCACCTGCAACTGTAGTTATTGCATTGCAGCAATATCACCTGCAACCATGTGGATTGCAAATTGCATCAATACAGGAGGGATAGAACCAAGTTGATTCTGAATGGGATTAACACAAGAGCAATACAACCATGTGGATTCCAAAGTGGATCAATACAGGAGGGATAGAACCAAGTGGATTCTAAATTGGATTAACACAAGAGTAATACAACCATGTGGATTCCAAATTGGATTACAGTTGGACCAATAGAACTAACAATCAAATGGATTCCAAATTTTGGTTGCTACAGGAACAAGGAAACCATGTGGATTTTAAATTAGATTACGGTTGGATTAATACAACTAACAATCAGGTGGATCTATGTCACCTCAGCCAGATTTGTTTTTTTACTAAATGTATTTTATTCAGCGAATAATGCCTTTTGTCAGCGCGAGAGCACTGGTCTTCCAGCCGTTCAGTACAATTTGTTGTTACATAAATGATAATATCAGTTGCAATAATAACCACATGAAAATCCTGTTCGATAATAGAAGCATAATATAAATGAACTATTAGTTGTAATAGTAACTGCATACAATTCCAGTTCAACATATGTATTATGCACTTGGTGAGTATGCATCACATGGTATTGCATGATTCTAGAATTGTCTTTATTAAACACTTCTTTCTCTCTTCTTTTTTCAAAAAGATATAACATATCTCCAATACACATATATATATATATATATATATTATATTGTAAATATGCAGATGGATTCCAAATTTGATCAATATAGGGTTAATACAACCAAAAACCATACAAACTTCAAATTGGATGAATACCTGATTATACAACCTACAACCACATGGATTCCAAATAAATGCACATAAATCTGGTGAAAAAAATGACAACCACTATGGAAATCGACAGCTTCAAAATAACAAAAGATATTAATATTTTCTTCTTTCAGAACGAAATTTGAAATACCTTATAGGCTTTTTATCTGTAGGAAAGTTTAAAAAAAATTAATCAACGTTTTCTCCTCTCTGGGTAGTGTAGTGTGGAAAACAGAAATTCCAATCTGCAGCCATAGCGGTGGTGGTTAATGGTGGCATTTATGAAGATAGCGATGGTGCCTTGTGATGTTCGGTGGAAGGGAATTAATTGATGGAAACTGGACGGGGAGTCATAAAGGGGAAGGACTTTTATTTTATTGCGGGCAACTCCTGTTGTCAAACCTCAATGCCATCAAGACACCGCTTCACTCTCCCCAATACACAATTAACCACTACACATCCTTAATAAGGAAAACCTCTCTGGACAGCCGACCAACTGATATTTAATGAGATTCAAATCCACATAAATAGATATATATATATATTTATATATATATATTATATGTCAATAATATTAAGTTCACAAAGCTTCTCTCTTTCAACCATTTGGTAAAACAAAATAGCTGCGATCACGTGACTTTGTGTGTTGACTATGTACAAGAGTATATACATAAGTTATGTCATATATTATATACATATGAACGGCTGTAGAGAAAATATAAATGCTTTAACTTTGCAGTGGACTAAATTTCACTAAGGTTCGAACCATTCACTCATACACTGGCTTAGTTAGAGCAATTGACTGTTGTAATGTTGGTTTAAACGGGAATTGGGTCAAGTGGTAGGCTGGTTTTAATCAGAGTACTGATTCACGTGATATGCAGGTATTGCAGGTATAGCAATACCTCAGGGAGTTTAACGCCCATGCCCTGCAGAGTTGTAAACCACTGCCTTGTGGTACAGGTTCTTGACAGAACCGAAGGCTAAGGGAGCAATCCCTAAACAGAAAACCATGTCGCTGTGGCAGCATTAAGGGCGGTTGATTTATGGAATTCCCAACATCTCCCGACCAGCCACTACAGGGACAAATAGTTTTGCGCCTGTCTTGACATGTTCTTGCCAGTGTGAAACCTCTATTTGCTCCCCGAGAGAGTGCTGCTGGTAACTTGCAAAAGCCAGCAGCACTTCAACACTTTTGCAGGCAGCTTTCATGAAATGTACAACCACACAAAACACCATACCGGCTCGGTTAGCTAAATGGAGAGTGGCAGTCAAGTAATGAAAGCAGTCTTTGTCGCATCGCGACGGACAGCATCATGATCATGACTGACTCACGTTCTGCAAATTTCATAACACAGAATCTGATTGGCCATTGATATTTGTTTGCAAAAAAATGCTTTCAGAACAGATCAGATAGATAGCTTCACCCTTCCTAATTTTCTCAGAATCATGCGAATGAGAATCAGCTGGCGCCATTGTCAGACTGTCTTCTCGGATAGTTCCATAAGTAGCCTTCTGGCACTGGCAGGTGGGTCACTTGGAGAGGTAAAGTAATTTGATTCTCTAAACATGTCAAATTTCTGTCTCTGAATACTTCCCAAAAATATAAGTAACAATGGAAAAGAAAAGAGTAGCTTCTGTGTTCTTTAATGAAGAGACATCCCTCTATTTTAACCAAATCCAAATTGTTGCAAAAACTTTGTACATTTATGCTTTCTCAAGCTTTGAAGAGAGTGCCTTTTGATGCTGATACACTGTGGGATATTGATGATACTTGATACAACTGTACCATTCATTACATACGCAACTTCTGGTTCTGGCAGCCTGGTCTCCCAGTGGGACATTACTATAAAGTCACCACTGTGAGCACTGTCACATTGTCCTGATATGACATCAGATGTTGCCAGGATGTAAAACCCCAACAGACAAACATCTTAATGGGCTGAACGACGGATTGGGGGTATATGGTGATAAAAATAACCATAAAAAAAATAAAATAAACAAAAATCATCACCACTCTAAAAATGTTTACGGCAATGGTGTCACACAACCTTCAGAATAACTGAAATATTGGCACAGTGCGGTAAGGATATGTCACTATAAAATACTGTAGTGGAGCGCATGTAAGCATTTTAGTGGCCCAGGGCAAAAATAGCCAGAGTTGCTGATAGAAGCTATCTACATGAAATGAGAGAAGCTTAATCTTTACTCTGAGGTAACTCCACCCCTGCTTGGTGAACCACTCTCCGCCGCCCCCCCCCCCCTCCCAGTGTCAACCTGAGTAGCGCACTCTCGCCCAACAGCGCCAACCTGAGTAGTGCATTCTCCCCCGACAGCATCAATATTATGAACTGCGCAATCTCCCACAATGCCAAGATGAACAGCACACTCTCCCCCCACAGTTCCAAGATGATCAGTGCACTCTCCCACAGTGCCAAGATGAACAGCACTCTCCCCGCACAGCACTAACATGAATAGTTCACTCTCACCCCACAGTGCCAACATGAATGGCGCAGTCTCCCCCACAGAACTAACATGAGCAGCACTCCCCAACAGCTCTAACATGAGCAACACTATCCCACAGCGCCAAGATGAACAGCACACTCTCCCACAGTGCCAAGATGAACAGCACACTCTCCCATAGCGCCAAGATGAACAGCGCACTCCCCACACAGTCCTAAAATATAAGCAGTGCACTCTCTCCCCACAGCGCCAATGTGAACACCGCACTCTCTCCCCACAGCACTAACATGAACAACTCTGCCACAGTGCCAATATGAACAGCACTCACCCTCCACAGCACTAACATGAACATTGCACTCTCCCTGCACAGTGCCAATATTAACAGTGCACTCTCACCACACAGCGCCAACATGAGCAGCACTCTCCGCCCACAGAGCTAACCTGCAATGTGCATACTGGCATAACTTAGAATTAGCCACACAGAAACAAGACACGCGAATCAAGCAAAATGAACATGTGCCCTAATTAACTTGTGCCCTTAATCAGTGTGAGTACTGTACTGTGTTCCCTCAGCTGACATTGGCAGGACCATAGACAACGCTAGACATGCCCTCTACCATAACATTCTCAGACTATGTGCAGAGGAGGACCAAATCACAGATCGACTCACAAAATTATGCCTTATGCTAAACAAACGCATCACAATTCCTAAACACCTAACATTTACAGAACTCTGCATTTTGTTTAAAGCAAACTTATTTTTCTTTCTTACAATATAATGTGTGTAAGAACTGCCACTAGTTATTTCCCAAGAACTCCATGTCTAAAAGGGAAAAAAAGGGGATTAGGCACAGTTTCAGTCGATACAGAGAACTCTGCAATGCCCCTCCCTCCCCACCCCTACCCCTGCACACATATCATAGGTGGTGACATCATTCTATGGTCAATTACCTGAACAAAAATGACCCAGTCTCGGTTGGTTCCTTCAGACATGTGCAGTTCAATTGCCTAGCAGGACACCGTATGATCCGAAAAGAACAGAGCGCGACACACACTATTCAGCGTAGATGACTCCGAATGAATATTTCTGCACTGGCTCTCCTCCTAGATGACATATATTGGGGAGATTTATCGCCTTCCATGATTCTCAGCCTCAGCTTCTGGACCCCAATTTTCCATTCCATCTTAGCCGATGCCAGTCGCTTTGCAAACTCGTCAGCAATGCTCTTCTTCTTGGGTCAACAAATAAATTCCTAAAGCTACAGCCTTCGCATTGTCAAAGCCTCAGCCTTCCTGCTGCTATCAACACCAGCACACTGTCACTGTGACAATTGCTGATACTTCAATTGTCTATTCGATGTTGTTGTGTCGCCCTTAGGAGGGACTGGTGCCGCCGGCAGGGGCAACACCTGTGCTGGGCTGCTGCGACAAGTCACTGAGGCCTGAATGTCCTCTTTGCACACATTGCCATCCCTCACGAACACCTGCATCGTGGCATTGGTGGGCATGGTCTCTTCTGCTACGACGGAGAGCTTGAGCTGCTTGGGCGGTGGCCGGTAGAGTGAGTAGGAGAGCATGAAGAAGAGGAACACTGCACCCTTTCCACAGATGGCCATCGCCAGCATGTACTGGCCCATCGTGTTGTTGTCGTAAAACAGACATGAACCGCGAACCGGACATGGATATTGCCACAGGCGACAGGTCCCATCGATCATCAGCCCGAAGAGGATAGGTGAAGGTATGGTGCCTGCAAAGAAAGACAAAGCTCCCGTTGTTCAATTTGCTTCTCGTTTTGTCAAATTTAATTAACTGATTCAAGAACTAAAGAGAAAGGAAATCATGTTTAAAGGATAGAGCATTACTAGTGTTCCCTGATCATTGTATACAAGTCTAGAGGGCACAAGGGCGTGTGACCTTTGCATTTCGCAAAGCAAAATGTACGCCATACAAGAATGTGTCCCTCTAGAGTTGTAAGTTGTATAACAATCATGGAGCCCTGGCAATACTCTCTTGTTATGAACCTATCAAAATAATAAAAACATGAATAGATTAAGAAAATAAGCCCATGTAGAAATCTCTACGGGCAATTAATGGAATTATGGAAAATTATCCATCTCCAAAAAAAATTTAAATTTTTTGAAACGTCCCAAATTATCTAAAACGTATAGAAAAATCGAATTTGAAAAGAAAATAAGGAAAAAAATTGGTAGTAATGATTATGCATAGAAATTGTTAAATTAAAAAAATCTAAGTCATCCCAATTGTCTAAACCATTAATACAAAATTGTTAAATGAAAAAAGGAAAAATTTGGAAATTATTGGAATTCCATTAATTAGTGGAAGACTTGCATTCCACTGTTCATTTCCCTATTCTAGTATTACTCAGGGATGTTAGATCTTCCACTAATTAATGGAGTTCCAATAATTTCCAAATTTTTCCTTTTTTCATTTAACAATTTCTTACTTGTGAATAAACTTTCCTCAGCTAAGAAACGAAAACACAAAGAAAGATACTCATTATTCATTAAAATAACAAATTCTAACCCCTGCCACTGAATTAATTAACGAGAAAGAATATTTTCTAACCACTACATACCGAGAGATCTGACGAGAATCCACTGGATGCCAAGCGCAAAAGACCGCTGTCTGTCAGGAACGCAGCGGAGTGTGGCGGAGAGCGCTGGCATGCAGGTGCAGAAGGTGCTGAGAATGATGAGGGCGAAGAAGGGCAGGAACACCGCAAGCAGCTGGCAGTCGCTCTTACATTTCCCCTCAACCGCCACTACAAGGACCTGTGCATATATGAGTCATAATTAATCCAAGCCGGGGCGGAGCAACTCACAGGAACCGGAAGTGGTGGATGTTGCCATGGGGGTTTTGAAAATGGCAAACATGGGGCAAACATGGGGCCCTAGAGCAGATTTTCAAATCCACACTTCTTGCCATTCTGCGGCTAGCAGGCTACCCATTACATTACCTAGGCTCTCTGATGCAATCACCCTATTCACGCCTACCTGTCTATGTGGCTCCTTCTCTGAGAGGTCAGTGAAGACTACTACACTATTTTTGGCAATATAAAAAAAGATCTGTCTTTGGGTTGTTGAAATGGAAGCTAATTACCATATGACTAAACTAGATTAGTGAGGCGAAGGAATGTTTGCCTTGTTCAGGTTCCCATTTAGTCAACATTTAAATTACTTGGTCCAAGAATAAGAGAGGAAATTATAATTCAGGAACCGAAATCTTGGCGCCATTTAGCGGGTTCCAACAGAACCAATGGCGGATTTCCACCAAAATGCGGATTTTCCTGCATATGATTAGCACTGTCAGGGAATCGCAGAAAAATACCAGAAGTCAGGTTTCAACTGTCCTTGTTGTGACTATTTTACCACCCATGACAAACTCTTTCTTGTTTGGGTTTTATGTTTTAGCAACATCTAAGGTCACATAAGAACGGGATTTGGACTAACCAATTGCTAATGACAACAACAAATAAAATGAATTAAAAAAGAAAAAGAAAGATGGATAAATAAATAGAACATGCACTGATAATTCAAACAAAGTTTTAGAGGGTATAGATGCTAGGTATGATACATACAAAAGGTAAACTTTAAACTTACAATCAAAACCTAATGACCACTAACACAGCGAGGTGAAGACATTCAGAGAAATTAACTATTGGTAACCAAACAATTATCCGATTGTAGAACGAACAAACTCACAGAGGTTTGGGGGATGCGGGAGAATGCTTACAAACAGAGAAAGAATGCATGCAGTAGTTAGCTACACAACAACTGAAAGTGATAAAAAGAAGGGGAGTCACAAGACTATTACTGTCTAGCGGCGAAAACAAGTCATTAGACTTAACCGTTATGGGCAGCATAAATACACCCATCACAAAAAATATATATATATTTATTGCAATTTTAAAACGTTAATCAGTAAATATGAAAAATCATGGAAATCCACGAAATCGCAGAGATCTTTCATCCCTGATAATTACCAATTGAAATAACACATACACAGGTAGATGGTGTAGGTTGATCGCGTCAGGGAATCTAAATACATTAATGGACGAGATAGGATACCTTTGGCAATACTATGATAGAGTAAGGAGCAGTGGTATGAGGAAGAACAATTGTACACAAATGAAATTTAACCAGAAATTTAACCAAGCTTATTCAATGAATGGAATAAAAAACGATCCAAAATACAGAAATTGTTTTGGATGCTCATCCTGGAATGGCAGAAATGTAGCTTTGAGTCCTACTTTAGGTATGGCGTTCCCAATTGCTACAACACCTCTCCACCTCACCAGTACATGCATTAAACTATTAAACTATATGATGTAGACTTAATTGAGCACCCTCACTAGCGAGATCTATTCTAAAGCACTGTGCAATAAAACCATGGTATGACACGTTTACAACCAGGCTGGAAATGTGGAAGGGGTGCATGGATTCCATTTATCAGGGAAAATCAACGTTAAACATAATCAACGTTATACAAATCTTACCTGGGTACAGATGATGGATAACTGGTGTTTTCCCGAGGTACTAGCCTTGGATAGGGTCAGGGAGAAGGAAGCACATCCGGGTCCAGCAATCTTTTACATACTCTTTAGGTTAAAAAAATGATTTAAATATATATGGATACTTATTGTGTTTTCAATTGGGTTCTAGCGAAATTGATAGTCGTGGTAGGGTAGGGTGGGTGGGACCTGACCCACGACTATCTGAGGCTAGTACCTCGGGAAAACACCAGTTATCCATCATCTGTACCCAGGTAAGGATCGTATAATTGTACTATTTTACCTCGGTACTAAGCCTCCAGCTACTCATAGCCCAGGGAGAATTTTACGAAGTCTCATTTTTTAACCTTTTATATTGTAACAATACTGTGTATCTATGAATACATAATTTTAATGTTTTTCTCACCTGTTTAGTTGGCGAGTAAGTGTGTCGCCACACCGCGTGACTTTTCCAATCGCTTTTTGTAATGTTTTGCAAACGATCTGGCCGTCTTCCACCCAGCGTGTACAAGAATTCTCTTAACCAAGATTCCTAATTGTCTAGCATTGGAGACCATGGCTCCCCGTGTTGAGTGAGTTGAGTGAGATGCATAGCATCAAGTGTTGACTCCTGCTTGCTTAAGCACCTTGATATTCCACCTTGCGAGAGTGTCTCTCGAGATAGCTTTATGTGGCCATATAAAGCTTATTAATAGTTGTCTGGAATGTCTGACTCTGTGTGACTTGGATATATAGGCCCTAATGGCTGAGAATACACATAGCCGTTTATCCTCCGGAAAACTAGTAACATGTACTGTGGACAGTGGGTCACCTGTACGATTTGATTTAAGTAATGTTTGTAAATCAAATGTAGCTTCTTCCTTATCTATTTCTAGTCCATCTAATGACAGTGCCACAATGGTTTGGCCTCTGTGTCCTGTAATTAGCAATAATAAGACTGCTAATTTGAATGTTAGGTTTTTCATTGACAAATGTTTGTTGCTAGGCCATGACTTGAATAGTTTGAAAACTATTGATACATCCCAAAACCTCATATTTAGGTTTGGGTGGGTTTGGGTTAGGGTTGGGTGGGTTTCTTTCATACACCGATCTAATAAACCAGTGTACTAGTTGATGTTTCCCAACTGTTTGTCCATCTATTCTTGGTAGAATAATGGAGAGGGCACATCTCACTGCATTAATAGCACCAAATCCTAGTCCTTCGTCTTCTAATAGTCTAACCGTAACACTTGAGCTATTGTAGGTTTTAAAGGTTCTACTCCTTTGAGAAGGCAATAAAGACCCCATTTCTTGATGGAATTTGTGTATAATTTAACTGTTCCTTTTCTCCAAGCGTGTAACATGAGTCTTTCTTTAGTTATTTTGTCTAATCCAAATTGTTCCAAATATTTCCTTAGAAAAGGAATGGCAAAATGGGTGTTGCTGACACATCTCCGTGGCCTGTCAGTGGTCCTTGATGTTGAAGGTTGTTTCTTTCCCTTGGGAAGCACACAGAGTTTTTTGCTGCTCATGTTATCGCTGCTAGCCATGGTCATGTTTCCCATGCTGGTACTATCAGTACAGCATGGGTGTGATCCATCTTGATCTTCCTGGCCACTCTGCTGATAATGCTGAATGGGGGGAATTATAATAGAATTTGTTATTCCAAATTAAAGAAAATGCATCTACTCTCCAGGCTTCTGGCTCTGGATGCCAGGACATATATTTTGGTAATTTCTTGTTGGTGCGTGATGCAAAGAGATCAATGTCTGGCTTGCCCAATTTTTGACAAATGATGTAAAAAATGTCATTCAATGACCATTTTAAATGGTCATGGAAGTGTCGGCTTTTCCTGTCAGCCAAAGTGTTTTGGCTGCCTGCAATATGTACCTCTGTTAGCCATATTTTGTATTTCTCTGCCCACTCCCAAATTAGTTTTGACAGGTTGTTACATGGTTTGGAGCGAGTCCCTCCCATGTTATGAATGTAAGCCATTGCTGTTGTGTTATCTGTTAGAACTCATACATGATTTTTAGGAATGTAAATCAGACTACATAGTCCTAGATAAATGGCTCTAAGCTCTAGTACATTAATGTGGTCGGAGATTTCATTTTCCATCCATCTGCCACCTATTGTCCTTTGGTCTCTATGGACCACCCAGCCTTCCAAAGAAGTGTCCGTTGTGAGAGTAGGGTTGGGTTCTCCCATCCTAATTGGGTTGGGTGAGTTATTTATTTGTAAAAGCCACCAGAGGATATCGTTTTGACCTTCTGGCGAAATGGTCATAGGCCGCTCGAAATTTCCTTTTGTGCGAGCAAATGCCAAGTTTTTATCAATTTCTAAGGATTTGATATGGGCCTGTCCATATAAGATAGCTGGTGCATAAGCTATTATTATTCCTATCAGGACTGCGACTTGTCGTATTTTAAGTTTATTCAATTGTAATAATTGGTTTCCTGTTGTTGTAAATTTATCTAGTTTTTGTTCTGTTAATGAAATTGTCATTTTTATGGCATCAATAAAGAAAACCAGAAATTTGAGTTTGTTGGCGTTAATACTGATTTAGTTTCATGTATCTAGATTTGTAAATGCTTTAGATAATTCATCTACTACTGCTTGGCATTGTTGTTGTGTTTGCTCAACAATAAATGAATCATCAATGTATGGGAACATGATATGTCCTTTCCTAGTCATTTGGGAAAGAATTGGTTTGAGTAATCTTGTGAAAATGTGTGGACAGCAAGCCAGTCCATTAGGCATACAGGTGAACTCATAAAGTTCACCGTTCAAACAGAATCTTAAATACATTCGATCATGTTTATATATGGATACTGTGTAATAAGCATCTTTGAGGTCAACACTGGCGAGCCAAGCGCCTTGTGTGACTAAGTCTCTCGCTGTTTCTAATGAAAACATTTTAAAGTGCTTGTATTCTACAAATTTGTTAAATAAAGTTAGATCTAGAATTAGTCTAACATCACCATTTGGTTTTGGTCTTAGGAAGATATTAGAAGTAAATTCCCCAGCAACATGTAGTGCTGGTTCTATAATGCCCTTTTTACAAAATTTTAGGATTTGATTGTTTAATGCTTCACGTTCTGAGCCGTGAAAACGATATGGAAATAGTATTCTATTTTGAATAGGTTCTTGTGTTAAAGGAATTCTTACGTCTTCTGCTAGGCTAAGTTATCTGTAACTTTATTCCATTCCGAAAGACAGTTATTAAGGTTACCGGCTTGAAAGGTATTGCTTACTGTTTCGGTTTCGGTAGCTATTGTTTGATTCGCCACTTCTATTTGTTCCCTGGGCAGGGGAACGGCTTCTGATTGAACTCCTTCCTGAAGGGCCTGTTCCCATCGTTCCAGCTGAATGTCTGCCTCTGTCCCCTTCCACTGGCTTGGAAGCTGAAATTGGATCCGAACCGGCCTCCTCATTGACCGTTTCTGCAGTTGTGAAAATCCAACCTCAGCTTCTTGAAGCGGTTGGAGTTTCCATCAGCCGACTTCTTTTTGTCGGTTTCCATGTGTTTCCCGCACTTGCAGCTGGTCTCTACTATTTTTTAACAAGTTTGTTTGTTGTTGTTTTACGTCCTAGCAACATCTAAGGTCATATCAGGACGGGTACCAACTTGTGACAGTGTGCACTCATGGTGACTTTATAGTGCTGTCCCACTGGGAAACCAGGTCGCCGACACCATGACCTGGTATCCCACTCAGTCACATTATCCTGACACTGAGCACACCAGTCCTTGCCATGTCCTAATAATCACGAGCGCCTGGCTAGGAAGCAACAAGTATCAATTTTTAGGTTATTGGTTTGACTCGACCAGGGTTCGAACCCATGACCCCACGATCTACCAGCACGGGAGACGGACGCTCTAACTCATTCGGCCATCCCGTCTGGTCTATTTTTGAACAAGTACTGCAGCTGGCTGACAAACATTTTCCCCTTATCCAGAGGTTTGCCCTTAATAGGCTTCGGTGCCAGGAATAGGGTGTATTCCTTCCCATCGTTGTCTGTGATCTTTTTGGACCGCGCCACCTCTTTTCCTGTGTCTGTGCAGACCGCTTTGAAGATGTTTTCGAACCGTCTGTAGGAGAGGAAGTTACTAGTTGCCGTTACTAATGCGATGCCTCCATTTATGTTGTCGCAGAGTGACGAAAACTTCTTTGCGCCATCATCCTGTTAGCGAACGCTGCAATGGCCGTGAGAGCTGAAAGAACTCCTTTGTGGACCGTGTAGAGAGCCGTCTTAAACTTCTTCCTCTCTTCGCTGAGTTTTATCTCAGGGTCCATCTCTTTGATGGCGGATTCAGGAATTCCTTTGATTCCTGTGAACTTTTCGGCCATCTATATTATTACCTCCATTGGTTTGAAGGTATTCAAGTGGCCTTGGATGGTCTTCCTCATCAGTGTAGTTATGTGAACTTTCTTTCGTTTCACTACCTTGCACTTTTTGGTCTCTATTTCACACGATTTCGCCTATTTCGCGGAATGCTTCGTGTCCGAGTCTGAACTCGGCGTCGATGAATCTGACGAGTCCGAAGAGGAGGATTTGTATCTCCTCTTCTTTGACTTCTTTGTTTTCTTCACGAGGAGCTTCTTTTTGCGCGTCTCCTTCTGACGAATTGTTCTTTTTGTGTTTGCATTTTCACTTTCGCGCAGACACAAACACCTCCTCTTCCGAATCTTCTTCGGTTGAGGTCTGTTCCTCTGAATAGTCTTCCCATTCCGACTCATCGTCTAAGTCCTGAGGTGCTTTGTTGTGCCTTTTCTTGGGTTTGCCACCTGTAGAGGGTATCATTTCTTCCATCTTTTGTTGCACTCGTCTGGCAACCTGTTCATCTAGGTCCCTATCAGCTGCACCGGGACCAGTTTAGTAACCCCCTCCTTCCTCAGAATCCTTTGTTCTGGAGAGGGCGACCTTTATACCCGCACAGGCAGCGTTCTGTCCTCATCAGCACTGAGTGCATGAGTTGCCTCTGCCTTATGCCACTTCGTAGCCATCGCTCCGAGACTGTGAGTAAAAGGAAAGAATGATTAGGCATTGCCTTAGGCGAAATAGCACACTGATAATTAGAGTATAATTATACTAGGTGTGTATTTTATGGTGTTAAATTAATGTTTAATGCAGGAGTATGGCTAATAGACAGTCGCAGGATTTAACGGTATGGGTAACCAACCGATCCTAACGAGTGGTAGGGACCAGTGTAGCGTTACCCTCCCACACTCTACACACCTATAAACTACTCCCACATGTGGCTTTATTCGCCAACAAGTTGAAGAAAATACTATAGGACTCGGAGGTATGCCTTAATGAGAATCAAAAAGGGGGAATCTTAAAAAGACCGGGGGAATGAATCCCTAACGATGTAAGTGGCTCCTGCCAAACATCTCTCCATTCGGCAATGGGCAGCTGTTAAATAATATCCGAACAATGGATTCATTGTTCTTTCGATCATACCAATTACAATCGAAACTAAGCTGTAAAACAGTATTAACTTCTCGAAAACTTTCAAAAACCTTTGTACATGAATGCTAACATGAACTGAACCAACGTATCGAGTTTGAAAGATACTAACCTGTCTGGTTTTGTAGTAAATGTAGAAAAACTGCTGGAGCTGCTCACAAAGGTCCTCCTGCTGTGAGCTGATTATGCTAATTGCTGGACCCAGATGTGCTTCCTTCTCCCTGGGCAACGAGTAGCCAGAGGCTTAGTACCGAGGTCGAATATTTATATATATATATATATATATATGAAGTGTGCGAGACTATAGACTATTGATTTAATCTTAAAAAGGTTGGTGATCGGTCGACAACTGATCTGCAATCGAACATGATCACTATCCTACCAGTTGCAAACCAGTCCCCATCCAATCTTCCCTGATCTTACAAAAGTCGGTAACTGGTCATATGACCGATCACTGACTGATCAGCAGCCTGACATTTTCCCCCCACAAGTTCTTTTTTAAATTTTGGTTGTAAGAAGGTTGTCAATAATTGTCTTTTCTTGGTGGATGCAAGTGGTCGTAAAACTAAAAGGTTGCACGCCTAGTGTGACTGACATGAGCAACATAAAAACATTCATTTCTTTTTTTGAAAATGACATGCTACTCTCAACCTTTACAAAAAAAGACCATGCATTTTTAACTATCTGAGATCAGAGCCGCCTCCAACAAATGGAAGCACAGATCTGATATTCGCTAAATCGGACTGCAAAACATGCGAAGGAAAAACCACCCAGATGAGTATAACTAAGGGGTAAAAAAATCGGAAATCCGCCGAAAATCGGAAATTTCCCATCCTTGATCATTCAGTATATTGGAGAAGACTTGAATGAAACTTGTTAATTTGGTGAGAATTGTGGGAGGAAGAAGCGCATACCTTGTGTCCTGGAATAGACACCAACGGTGCGCCTGTAGAGTAATGCACACAGCTACAGTTGAAGAACACCTGGAATGGAAGGAACAGACATTATCTTACACGGAAGTGAGTGCAGTCCACAAAAACACAACAAACTACACATAATTTGTTTGTTTGTTGTTTTACGTCCTAGCAACATCTAAGGTCATATCAGGACGGGTACCAACTTGTGACAGTGCGCACTCATGGCGACTTTATAGTGCTGCCTGATTGGAAGACCAGGCCACCAGCACCATGACCTGATATCCCACTCAGTCACATTATCCTGACACTGAGCCAATCAGTCCTTGCCCTATCCTAATAATGCCGAGTGCCAGGCTAGGAAGCGACAAGTATCAATTTTTAAGTCATTGGTTTGACTCGACCAGGGTTCAAACCCATGAGCCCACAATCTACCAACACGGGAGACGGACGCTCTAACTTATTCGGCCATCCCGTCTGGTCGCCTCAAAAAATTTGTAGGAGGCAGGATGTGAACAACTGGCACTACTGGAATGTCCATAACTTTAACTTTCCAAAGCCTCCTAAAGAAACCATAATGTCCATAGGCATTTTCCAAACCAACTTAATAAAGACATTTGGATAATTGTTTCTTGTAACACAAAGATAAGGGCAGTGCGTAAACAAATATTTTTAAAAGCAGCAGAGTGTTCATTGGCTGGAGAGGGAGTAGATGTCACCACCAGGGAAGGAAGTAGTTTGTTTGTTGGTGTTTTATGTCCTAGCAATATCTAAGGTCATCTCCCAGTGGGGCAGCACTATAAAGTCACCATGAGTGCGCACTGTCACAAGTTGGTACCCGTCCTGATATGAACGTAGATGTTGTCAGGACGTAAAACTCCAATAACCAACCAATCTAAGGTCATACTAAGACAGGCAGCGACTTGTGACAGTGCACAAACTCATGGCGACTTAATAGTGCTGCCCCATTGGGAGAGCAGGCCACCAGCACCATGAGATGATATCCCATGCAGTCACATTATCCGGACACTGAGCTAACCAGTCCCTGCCCTATCCTATTAATGCCAAGTGCCAGGCTAGGTAACAACAAGTATCAATTTTTAAGTCATTGGTTTGACTGAGCTGGGATTCGGGAAGCCTGCGTTCTACTGATTCGATTACCGCGTCCAGTCGGAAAGGGAGTAAAGAGGTTGAAATAAATGGAGAGAGAAGTCTGGTTCATAACTCAGTCAGAACTGGTATTACGCGTCCACCCAGTCACACAGGCTTCCCTGAAAGAAGTTTCACAGATCAGAAGAGTATGAGGGGGTGGTGTGTCTACCTGTGTCTCTGTGCATGTCTATGTGTGGTGTGTGTGTGTATGGACTTTTAGACTTGGGAGTTTTGAAAAATCCCAAATGAATGCAGCCCTCTTCTGAAAACTGGCATTCTTGATTCAAGTTGCGTAGTAGCCAGCAGCACCAAGGGGGATATATCTCAGTTCCATGCACTTCCACAATGCATTGCAAGCCTGGAAGCAACATGACTGTTAGTAAAACCCCGTATGTCTGATGCATGCACTCATCTCCTGCACAATTCCAACCCGTCCCCACCTCACGCCTCCATTATTCCAACCTGTCCCCACCTCACCCCTCCACTATTCCAACCTGTCCCCACCTCACAGTCTCACCCCTCCATTATTCCAACTAATCCCCACCTCACCTCCACTATTCCAACTTGTCCCCACTTCACACCTCCATTATTCCAACCCGTCCCCACCTCACGCCTCCATTATTCCAACCTGTCCCCACCTCACAGTCTCACCCCTCCATTATTCCAAGCTGTCTCTCCTCACCGTCTCACACACCCCCATTTTTCCAACCCGTCTCTCCTCACCATCTCACCCCCGCCATTTTCCCAACCCGTCCCCACCTAACCATCTCACCCCTCCACTATTCTAACTTGTCCCCACCCCCTCACCCCTCCATTATTCTAACCTGTCCCCACAACACCCCTCCACTATTCCAACTTGTCCTCCACCTCACGCCTCCATTATTCCAACCCGTCCCTACCTCACACCTCCATTATTCCAACCCGTCCCCATCTCACGCCTCCATTATTCCAACCCGTCCCTACCTCAGACCTCCATTATTTCAACCCGTCCCTACCTCAGACCTCCCTTATCCCAACCAGTCCCCACCTCACCCCTCAACTATTCCAACTTGTCCCCCACCTCACGCCTCCAACATTCCAACCCGTCCCCACCTCAATCAATCAATCAATAGTTCCATCCTCTAGTCGAGGGTTGGATGCAATGGTTCTCCACTTGTCCCGATGTTGTGCTGTTCTGATAGACTGTGAATAATTCAAGCCTGTCCACTGTGAAATATTTGTAAACCATGATGTTCTTGGTCTCCCTCTCCCTCTGCTGCCATTCACCTTCCCTTCCAACAATGTACGGTATATTGAACTCTGACGAATGATGTGGCCAAAATAAATAAGTTTCTTTGTCTGTATAGTGGCAAACAAGCTTTTCTTATTTTTAATTTTTCTGAGAACTTCTTTGTTGGTGATCTTCTTTGTCCATGATATTTTCATCATCCTTCGATAAGTCCACATCTCAAATGCTGCTAAACGTTTGTACATTTTCTTAGAGATTGTCCATGTCTCTGCCCCATACATTAGAGTAGACCACACATAACACTGAAGAATACGCTTCCTTGTTTGTATTAATATCTTACTTGATGTTAACACTCTATACATTTTGGAGAATGTTGTTCGGGCTATTGTTATCCTTCTTTTAATTTCTTCCTCACATCTCCCATCATTTGTAATCTTTTGTCCGAGATATATGAATTCGGATACTTGTTCTATGTTTGTGCCATCTATGATTATATTGACGTTTGGTTTATCTGTCTTTTTACTTATAACCATTGTTTTGGTCTTCCTGGCATTCATCTTCATGTTGAATAGTATTCCAGCTTTATTGATTCTATTCACTATATCTTGTAGGTTTTTCTCACTGTCTGCTAGTATTACACTGTCATCGGCATATCTAAGATTGTTGACGTTCATGCCACCTATTGTCACTCCCTTGCAATCTTCAATGTGTCTGAAAATCATCTCTGTGTACAGGTTAAATAGACATGGTGACAATACACACCCCTGTCAAACTCCTCGTTTAATCATAACTTCATCCGATAGGCCCTGCTCCATTTTTATAAATGCATGTTGTGTCCAGTATAAGTTCACAATTAGTTTAATGTCTTTGCCATTGACACCAATATCTTGTAAACATTTGATTAACAGTTCATGATTGACTCGGTCGAGGGCCTTCTCATAGTCAATAAAGCAGGCATAAACATCCTGGTTCACTTCACAATAACGTTCACAAATCATTCTCATATTGAAAATCCCTTCACGTGTACCTCTTCCAGATATAAACCCACTTTGTACGTTACTGATTTGTTCTTCAATTTTCTGTCTGTTTCTCAGTAAAATTATTTTCAGGATCATCTTCAACATATGACTCATCAGGCTTAGTGTTCTGTACTCAGTACACAATGTTGGTTTTAGCTTCTTTGGGAGTCGTACAAATATGGATTCATTCATATTCAATGGTATAAATCCAGTCTCATAGATGTCAGTTACTAGCTTATGAATGATTTGAATCCCCACTTCATCTAGTCCTTTTATCATTTCTGATGTTACCTGGTCACTTCCAGGAGCCTTACCTGCCTTTAGATCATTGATAGCCTTCTCAACCTCTGATACTAATATAATATTCCCATCTTCTTTCTCAATTGTGGGTGGGTTCCCTCTGTCATCATTGTATAGTTTGTTTACATATTCTTCCCATCTGGACTTTATTTCATCTTCTTCAAAGAGCATTTTGCCGTCTTTGTTCTTGATACATTTACTGCTTCTCTGTCTGTATCCTTGACCTGTTATCTCTTTCACTTTCTTGTGCATCTCTCTTGAACGATGTTGAGACTCAAGTTGTTCCACTACTTCACACTTCTTATTCCACCATTCATCTTTAGCTTTTTTGCATTCATCTTCTATTTCATTCTTCAGGTGTTTGTATTTAGGTGGATCAGTGGTTTTCACTTTCTTCCTTTCTGCCATCTTTTCTAGTATGGTTTGCGTCATCCATGATTGCTTTGTCTCTCGTTTTTTATTTGGTAACACCTCCTCTGCTGACTTGACCATGCTTTCTCTGAGAGCTTCCCATTCCATTTCAATGTTGTTATACTCTCTCTGAGGAGTTTCTTCATTCATCAGTACACTGAATTGGTTATGAACAGAGACATTATACTTAGTTCTGTATTTTGCATCTTTTAACATGTTCATATCCATTTGAATGTTGTTTTTAATTTTGTTCTGCTGTTTCAATTTCACTACCATACTGATTACTACTGGATTATGATCCGAACATATGTCAGCACCTGGATATGTCCTTGCCTGTTTGATACAATTTCGATATCGTTGGTTGACAAGAATGTAATCGATCTGGTTCCGACATACATCACCAGGGCTCTTCCATGTATATAGTCTTCTCTTTGGATGTTCAAATAAGGTGTTAGCAATTACTAGTTTTGATGTCAAACAGAAATTTATCAAGTATTCACCACGATCATTTCTCTCACCTAAGCCAAATCTTCCTGTTACTGGATATTCATGTTGTTCTCCAACTTGTTGTCCCCACCTCACGCCTCCATTATTCCAACCCGTCCTGACCTCGCGCCTACATTATTTCAACCCATCCCCACCTCACCCCTCCATTATTCCAACCCATCCCCACCTCACCCCTCCACCATTCCAACCTGACCGCACCTCACTGCCTCACCCCTCCACCAGTCCAACCCGTCCCCACCTCACGCCTCCATTATTCCAACCCGTCCCCACCTCACGCCTACATTATTTCAACCCATCCCCACCTCACCCCTCCATTATTTCAACCCATCCCCACCTCACCCCTCCACTATTCCAACCCATCCCCACCTCACCCCTCCACTATTCCAACCTGTCCCCACCTCACCCCTCCACCATTCCAACCTGTCCACACCTCACTGCCTCACCCCTCCACCAGTCCAACCCGTTCCCACTTCACCGTCTCACCCCCTCCATTATTCGAGCCGTCCCCATCTCCCTGCAGCACACTTTCACTATTCCAACTCGGCCCAATGGCATTGTCTGGGAGTTGTTAATCAAATAAAGTGAACATGCATTCTGAGACCTTTGTCTAAACCTCCATGCAACCGATACCTACCTTTTGTCGAATCTGAAAAAATTGAAGTTAAAATGAATCAAATGTTTATTCGCAATAAAATATACTTTAGTTAGAGTAAGCTTGATTAAAACTGGCTAATTTTGAAGATCTTTGAAGTGAAACCATGCAAATTAAATTTAGTGTGCATACTGAAATGTTCAAACATAATATGCTTCTATGAGTTGCAGAGGTGACGTTAGTAGTCCATCTACGCAGCAATAAATGTTTAATAAGTGTGCCGGCATCTAAATTTGATATGTAGACTTAAATGTAGGGTAAGTGATTTGGCTTTGAAAATGTCATGGTTTCATCAAATTATGCAACTTTAATTTGAAAATGTTAAACAGGGAATCCAAAACTCTTGTGAGAAGGTAAAGGGGAATTAGCAGGTCAGTGGAAATGGTTGCCACAGGCAAGCACGGCGGAGAGGGCGATACCCCAGGGGTAGGAGGTGCAGGCTGCCCTGCTGCGAGTATTATGTGCGCTCTGCCTGCCAACGGCACACCGGTTGCTACACCCACCAGTGCCACGACTAAGCAGGTGTCACCTCTCAAAGGGGAGTGGGACGTAGCTCAGGCAGTAGAGTGTCCACCTGTGAAGGTGTCAGTCATCCTATCGATCCTGCTCAGTGGACCCATTTGCAGTTTGGGTTATTCTCACTTCCAACCAGTGGTCCACAACTGGTTCATCAAAGGTGTGCTATGTGCTGTCCAGTCTGTGGGAAAGTGCATATAAAAGACTCCGTGCTGCTTATAGGAATTAGTAGCCTATGTGGCAGCAGCGGGCTTCCTCCATAGAAATATGTCAGAATTACCATATGTTTGACATCCAATAGCCGATGATAAAAATGCGTCGTTAAATAAAACAAGGTTTACTTTGTGTCACCTTCCAGCAACAGGGTTTTCATCGGCCATGTGCATACTTTAGGCCTATATACATGACCCTGGAAACCCTAATGCTGCAGCCCCTTGTAGTTAGGGGACTGAAAGGCACTGGCACTAACATTGACCGACTTTTAAACACATGTATTCCTGGGAGTTAGGGGCATAATAAATGTGTCTGGGAGAGTAACAAATTATTAAAACTCAGTTTTCTTTTTTAAAGAGAAATATATTTTCTAGACCAATTACCACATTTCTGTTTTTCCACTCAAAATAATTGTCACCATAGAAATGTTGAACTATCACTGTTCTATAAGTAGCCAGGAGGCCGAGAACCAGGTGAAATATATTAAGATATTGAAATAAAATAAAATAATGTATGTCAAAATAATATTAATTCTTAGTAATTCCACTTTTCTTGTTGTGAAATGATTATGGAGCAATGAACAAAAAAGGAGGAATGTAAAAAAAATTTACCTTTTGGAGGTTTGATTCCAATGTTTAATTTTGGGATTGGCGTTTACAGGGTTTTGCACCTGAACACTTCATATGCATAAATTTTTTTTTTTCTTTCTTAATTTTAGATTTCATTTTTGGTAACAACAGGTGACACTGCAAATGGCAATGATAACCGATACTAATTTCCAACATATTGATCATTTGCAACAATTGATGACAATTTGCGACATGTGGTAACTAGCAACAAGCTGAACATTTGGTGCAATTGCTACAACTTGCAACAAATATTGACAATTCCATGACGGGAAGAGTTGACCGTCCGCTTCCTGTGTGGCAGGTCATAGGATTCGAACCCATGGGGTTCAAACTCTAGCCGAGAGAAACCAATGACGCAAAAATTTATGTTTGTCACTCGGCGTTCTTATTCTTAGCATAGGACAAGGACAGGTGGACTAATTGTCCATGATTGAAATCCCTACTGCTTAATCAATGGATGTAATCAAAAGAAATTGTTCTTAAAAACTGACACAACTTTCAACATTGCATTGATTAAAGCTGCACAGTTCGATGAAAACATAAAATTGTCATAACCAAAACAATTATCTAGATTTGATTCTACATATCTAACTTAGATGCTGGTGCACTTATTAAACATTTGTTGTCGCATATAAGGGGATACTGAGTCAATTAATAGAACCTGTTACTGCAGAAGCCTATGGTGATAGAGTTTTGGCAAGCTTGCCAACATTAATTTAGCGTGTTTCCATTTAAAATACCTCAAAAGTTAGCGATTTAAGATAAAAGTTACTCCAAACTAAAGTAAGGTAGATTATAATGAACAACATAATGTAAAATATTCCGATATTGAAGCATTGGTGGGGGGAATGCAAATGTTCTCTTATGAAACAGGTATACATGACCAGGTGCATATATGTGTTTATGTAGGTCCTGGTGGTGCTTGATTGATAGGTAAATAGACATAGTGGTGCTGGCAGGACAGTGTGTAAGGGGCACTCAGAGCCCTACACACTACCCCTTCCCCCCTCTGCTAGTCAGGATCACCACACTCAGGCTCAAGGCAGGTGGTGGCCAGTGGGGCCACACAGCTTGGTGGTGGTGGGCAGATCACTGGTAACCATGGGGACCAGGAATGCTGGATTCCCATTGGTAGAGCTAAGAATGCTTGTTTCTCATTGGGAGAATAGGGTGGGGTGATACACTATACTGAATCCATGTACCATATAAATAATAAACCATAGGGCTTGACTCTCTCTCTTCTTTCACACTTTATACTCTTCCTTTCTCTTTGCCTGTATTGATTTCACTATAGCCTGCCTACACAACCACAGATTTGAGCAGTAGACTTTACACTAATATGTTTATCTCAGAAAATGAGAGAAACTCAAAACCATCGGACTATGCAACTTTAATAAACAACAATCTTTCAAATGTTTGTTTGTTGTTTTACGTCCTAGCAACATCTAAGGTCATATCAGGACGGGAAATAACCAATTAATTGAACTTGAATTGTCTAAACAAATAATTATTAGTGTAAAGTATTAAATTATTATAATGTTAATGATGTGAGTCCAATATAATTGTATAATTTAGTGATGCATACCCTTGAAGACTGGCCTATGACTTTTCCTACTAGGAATGCTAGTGCTCCATGCTAATCAATGCAATGTAAAGAGAAGTTAAAAGTGGTCAAGTAATCTCGGTTATTCAGATGACAGCTCAGGGGAGGGGGGGGGGGGGGGACATTTGCTTCTCAAGCACATTGTCTGAGTTTGGAGTGAATGGATGGTCTGAGTTATTAAAATTGTTTTCAATAGTTTCAGATGGACCACGTGGCTCTGAGAGAACCCTAAGGGAGGCCAACTCTGTTTTCCTAGATTATCGCCCATTTTACTCCCGTTTTACTTTCGTAGTGCCGCCCACCAGAATAGACGGAATGACAATATAATGATCAGGGGCGTAGCTAGGCGTATGCGAGTACGCCAAAACGTCCACATCGTTTTGTCAAAAAAATAATAGAGAGAGAGACAGAGAGAGAGCAAGCGAGCGAGAGAGAGAGAAAGAGAAAGAGAGAGAAAGAGAAAGAGAAAGAGAGAGAAAGAGAGAGAGAAAGAGAGAGAGAAAGAGAGAGAGAGAAAGAGAGAGAAAGAGAGAAAGAGAGAGAGAAAGAGAGAAAGAGAAAGAGAGAGAAAGAGAGAGAAAGAGAGAGAAAGAAAGAGAGAGAAAGAGAGAGAGAAAGAGAGAGAAAGAGAGAGAGAGAAAGAGAGAAAGAGAGAGAGAGAAAGAGAAAGAGAGAGAGAAAGAGAGAGAGAAAGAGAAAGAGAGAGAAGGCATGTAGTAGTCCGGAGTGTCTAAAACTCAAGTCTAAAATGTGTCAAATCCACAAGCTTAAGCTTAAGCGGCCCCTTAAACCCCCTGCCAAAATTAGGAGTACACATCGTTAAATGTCTAGCTACGCCCCATATGATGACTTTGCAAAGCGGATTGTAGCAAGTGAAAAATCATGTGAAATGCTTAGATAACTAATATACCCAACAAATTATAATAATTAACAACAACAAAATGTGAGTAAAGAAATCCATGCTTCTCTAATCCGATTCAACATCAGCTTTGTGCATGCCCAAATTTAAAAGCAGTGACCTGTTTGTAGGCTGTAGCCGCTTTTTCTGTTGCTGTCTAAACACCTCTCTATTGAAGCAAAGCTTGTTTGCCACTATACAGACAAAGAAACTTATTTATTTTGGCCACATCATTCGTCAGAGTTCAATATACCGTACATTGTTGGAAGGGAAGGTGAATGGCAGCAGAGGGAGAGGGAGACCAAGAACATCATGGTTTACAAATATTTCACAGTGGACAGGCTTGAATTATTCACAGTCTATCAGAACAGCACACCATCGGGACAAGTGGAGAACCATTGCATCCAACCCTCGACTAGAGGACGGAACTATTGATTGATTGATTGATTGAAGCAACTACGGGGCTTGAAGTTGCACACAAGAATACAAGGACATGAGGTGCTTAACCAAGCCTCCCAGTTGTCTGATCTCGATGTATTGTCTGCCTATCAAGGTAATGAATCAAGTTAGGAATCCATGTATGCGCTATGCAGTATGCGAATGCATACAAGGTATGTGGCAACTTGTCGCTGTTTACATTGAAAACGGCACTCAGTTCGCATTTGCAGTGGGTCACTATACGGAGTTCATCTAATATACACCTGACTCTTGATACTAGTTTGCTAGTCCGTCAAGGGAAAACCTGGCCCATAAAAGTATATCTGGCTCTTGGTACTAGTTTGCTAGTTCATCAAGGGAACACATGGCTCATAAACTGAGTGGATTAAAGGATGCACATGCCTCTTGCTGCTATCTTTACTGACATTGTCAGCACACAACCCAGTTATATTTTAAAATATGATGGTATGAGACTTGAAATTGAATAACTCTGATGGAAGTTGTATATTCGACCACATAATTTCACACAAAAACGATGTTTAGAGCAAGAATGACAACATGCCAGACTACATAGTCACCAGACAATGTCCTCAGACTGGGTCCTTCAGGATTGATGGCCACGGTACTCAAACTTGGCACTTGACATTATACAGATGATTGGTTGTTGGAGTTTTACGTCCTAGCAACATCTAAGGTCAAAGGTGATTGTATTCACTCTGGTTGATTAATTGGTTAGAAATGTGACAGGGTATTTCAATGTCCTTTTCATAATTCTAGGTCACCCGTCGCAACAGTGGAAAGGCACAATTCGACAGGGACAGAGTGGACAGGAGGTGCTTGCTTCGGGATTGGGTCATCAACCAACTGTTAGTAAATACGTCCTGAAAGCATGAAAACTTCACACACCACCTACCAGAAGTTGCACATTTTTAAAATTCATCTGGAATAAAACCACCCAGAATGATGTTACACACAAAATGTGGTGTGCGTGTGTGTGCGTTGTGTGTGTATATATGTGCGTGTGCTAGTTAAATGCAGAATAACACACACAAAACAGAAAGGTTCTTTCTATCTTGCTTACTTTTCAAGATACTAATATTTTAAGATGTGTTTATTTACTTGAACAAAATTTGCCTTTAACACTGAATGAAAAATCAGGTTTTTTTGTTTGGCATAATTTTATTTTGTTTTAAATATATGTCTATCATATACCAAATTCCATTAATTACCATTGCTTACTATGGGTAAATACTTGGTAGGTTCCCCTTCCTTTCCAAAGTGACTGGCCACTTACTCATCTTTGTCAGAGTGTGCCCTGATGAGCCACATCATCTTGCTGTTACACCTTCAAAGCTATTGATCTAGTTCTCAGAAAAATTAAAAATAAGAAAAGCTTGTTTGCCACTATACAGACAAAGAAACTTATTTATTTTGGCCACATCATTCGTCAGAGTTCAATATACCGTACATTGTTGGAAGGGAAGGTGAATGGCAGCAGAGGGAGAGGGAGACTAAGAACATCATGGTTTACAAATATTTTACAGTGGACAGGCTTGAATTATTAACAGTCTATCAGAACAGCACACCATCGGGACAAGTGGAGAACCATTGCATCCAACCCTCGACTAGGGGACGGAACTATTTGATACCAAATTATAGCTCAGTTAGTGAGCTTTCTGATAGCATCTATTAATAGCCTGTGTAACCGACGGCGATTCAGCGCGAGCGAAACAAAACCGCATGCTTTGGTACTTGTTCTGATTAATGAGACACAAAATGGTGCGCTAATTAGCAAAAGTACCTATAATAAAATGCCCTTTGGTGTGCTGTCTCAATATACAGCAGAAGTTTGTTTGTTGTTGTTTTACATCCTATACAGTCCAAGTAATTTTGGAATTAAAATAAAGACTAAAGATTTAGTTCATTCATGGTACTTTCTGGGTATTTTTAAAGCTGCATAGTACGATGAAAACATCGAATTTTCAAAACCAAAACAATTATCTAGATTTGATTCTTCATATCTAACTTAGATACTGGTGCACTTATTAAACATTTGTCACCACATAGAAGAGGATTACCGAGACAATTTAGTAGAACCTGTTACTATCGAACAGTATCAGATTTAAGGCATGCTTGCCGACATTAATTTGGCATGTTTGCACCTCAAATATCTCAAAAGTTAGCCATTTAAAATAAAAGTTACTTCAAAGTAGGTTAAGGTAAATTATAACGATCACGCTAATATATTTATCTCAGAAACTCAAAACCATCGGACTATGCAACTTTAATTTAAGCATACGCTCAAATAGAACTGTTTAAAAACTAGCAATTTTTCATGATTTTCAGTTTCTTCCAGTGCTATGTGAGTACTCTTGGTACCTATTTAAACCACCGCTCATTGAGGGGTTTAGTGTCAGCACTAGAGTGGGATGGCTAGTCTACTGCCACGTAGTTCGGTGTTAAAAATTGCATAGTCTGGTGGTTTAGAATTTTTGGCATTTTCTAAGATAAACATATTAGGTCAATGTTTATAATCTACCTTACCTTAGTTTGAAGTAACTTTGCTTCAAAACGGCTAACTTATTTGATATTTGAAGTGTCAACATGCTAAATGAATGTTGGTGTGCTTTAGCAGTAACAGGTTCTGTAATCAGGCATGTGATTGGGCGCAGGGTAAAAGACCTGAAATTTTGCTTGGGGACACACAGCATCCCACTGAGTCGCAAGAGGGATTCAAATAGTATATTTCAGAGGTGTTTCGGTGGCAAGAACAAAAAATGGAATTGAAAAAAACCCCGGAATTCCGGTTTTGGCGGCAAGAAAAAATCCAGAATTCCGGTTAAAACCGGAGAAATCAAATGCTTGTGAAATGTATGTTGCCCGCCATGCTAGAGGTATGTATATGGAGGAGTCGGCACCCAGCGAGTGGTGTTCTCTGTGGCAGAGTGGTTAGAGTGTCTGACTTTTTTCTAGGTCGGACTCCTAATCTGAAGGTCGGTGATTCGATTCCCCGTGCCCCCGCCTCTGCCAATTTGGATTTTCACCGCTGTGTATAACTTACAGTGACATCAAAGGCCAGTTGCTCTCATACCATGTCTATGTGGTGTGGGAGGTTAAAAATCCCTTGGGTCGGTAAAAGTGTAGACTCAGGCTTTCTATCGAAAAACTGTCTAATGGTGCAAACAAGTCTATTCAGACTTATCCATGATAGGCAGTATAAATCTTCAAGAAAGAAAAAAAAATATATATATATAAAAAAAAGCGAGTGGGTGAAGTGTGAATGCCAACAAGGTAAACCGAGACCCAATAAACTTCACTTGCCATACAGAGCTACTATCGTCAACGTCTTTCTTACACACACAAATCCTACAGGTTCTATTAAATTGACTTAGCATGTCCTTCTATGTAGCAACAAAGATGTACTATGTGCACCAGCAGCTAAGATGGATATATAGATTCAAATCTAGATAAGTATTGAAAATATGATGTTTTTCTTGGACTATGTAACTTAAAAAAGAATCGCCCACTCTCATGTGGTCCACAATCCACCAGGGGGCGACAGGAAAGCGTTCAGGTTGCATTGAGAAAGAAACGACGAAGGCTTGCAGTAACCACGCGGCAGGTTCGGGCTCACTGACGGAAGTGAGCTACTCGGTGCTCAAAGTCGGTCAGTGCGCGCCAGAATCGCCAGGCGGCAGTGGACGCCTATGGAGTTTCGGTGGTGTCGGGGCGAGTGTACAGGTGGCGCCAGTGTCGGCGGCCATAGAGACAAGGTTTGAGACGGGCGATTCGGTCGCGCGCGCCAAATTACCCATGCTGCCGCAACATTGATTGATTGATTGGTGGTTGCTTTACGCCGTACCGGCAGCATAGGCCATATTCACGGCGAGAAATGTTTGTTTTTGTTCAAACCATCGCTTTTACATGTAAAAGCATATAATCAATGTTGTGTCAATGGACACCCGCCATAACATGAACAATTCGATGCTAACTTTTGTGCTTTTGCCATGTAACTATATTAAGTTGACCAGTATACTCTACTTTGCCTCAGTTTGAAGTAATTAATATTTTTAAGGGTTAAAAACACTGGAAATATTTAAAGTGAAAACAGGCAAAATAATATTGGTGTGGCCACCGAAATTCTGGACATAGCTAGATGGGCTTTGTTTAGCAATTTTCGAGTGTATCAGCATAGTACAGGAGCACCAAACTGCTATACAGGCTTAATAAATGCACCAGTATCTATGGTAGATTCACAGGGTTCCTGCAGTTATCAACCAATCACATTTAAGACCTTTTTAATACCCATTTTCATACAAGTTAAGACCTATTTTAGCGGTAAATGTAATGTACATATTTAATTAAATATGAACGGAAATGAGTTTTTTTTAAAAGCTTCAAGGGACTTTTTAAGGCCTTGAAAATTGACTAATCAATTTAAGACCTTTTAAGACTTTTTAAGGATACGCAGGAACACTGATACATGTGTCTAGCTTCCATATACACAGGTACGCAGCTGCGTACCACCTGAGATTACAAATATTTGTTATATATTAAAATATATGATGTAAATTTGTGTATGCTCTATGTACTATCGCGTCTTATTCCATAACCGAAAAAGTCTGAGTACCACCTGAAAACCCCAAGCTAGGCTCATTGAGATAGGTAGCATAAAATCTAGCTAAGTGCTTTGTTTTGAAAATTTGAAGCTTTCATCGGATTGTGCAGATTTAAGTAACTGCAGAAAAGCAACTCACAGGGCTCATACCCATTTTGACATATCAAATTCCAGGACTTTCCAGGACCTTTCAGTGCAAAATTCCAGGACGTTTTTGAAACAATTATTAAATTAAAGTACCCCGAAACACAGCTGTATCCATAGTCAATTTAATGTGAAAGATGTGAAGTGTAAATAAGCATACAAAATAACAATGAACGCATGTATAGTCTCAATATAAAAACCCGAGAGGCCCAGGATAACAAACCCCCCAAAAATCAGTTTAAACCCCAAAACATCACTGATTAATGAATAAAGATT
Source organism: Branchipolynoe longqiensis (assembly GCA_030323885.1). NCBI lineage: Eukaryota > Metazoa > Annelida > Polychaeta > Phyllodocida > Polynoidae > Branchipolynoe > Branchipolynoe longqiensis. The sequence goes on along the minus strand of CM059198.1, from coordinate 23,932,782 downwards.
AGATTTGTATCACACACCAGCTATTTCTGATTAAGAAATAGTAGGCTTTAAAAAAATATAGTCATGATTTTCCATTTTCAAGGATTTTCAAGGATCCTTAGACAAATTCCAGGACTTTGCAGGCCTGGAATGATGAATCATGAAATTCCAGGACTTTCCAGGTGTTCAAGGACCCATACGAACCCTGAACGGGATTGTGCACCACATGAGAGTGGGCGATTCTTTTTTAAGTTACATAGTCCAAGAAAAACATCATATTTTCAATACTTATCTAGATTTGAATCTATATATCCATCTTAGCTGCTGGTGCACATAGTACAAGCCAAAAATCAGTAATCTAATAAATGACAGTACTGGTGAAACAATACCTGATATTCAACTAGCAGAAGAGATCAACAAATACTTTGTTGATATAGGAGCTAACCTAGCCCAAAAATTTCAACCAAAAGATGATGTCCAGGAAAACTATAAGGTTGTAGTTAACCAACATAGATATGATCTCATAGAAACAACAAAAGACAAGATCCTTACCAAAGTACAAAATCTATCACCATTCAAACCTTCAGGCATGAAGGACATCAGTTCAACCTTTATCAAGGGCACCATCAAGGCTCTGATAGATGAATTTACATACCTATACAACCTCATAATTACTACTGGAATTTTCCCAGAAAAATGGAAGAGAGCAACAGTTACCCCTATACCCAAGGTAGGTAACCCAAAGTCCTGTAATGAACTGCGACCTATATCCATACTACCTCTCCCTGGCAGAATAATTGAACAGATAATTCACGACCAAATAAAAACATTTCTTGAGGACACTAACTATTTAGCCACCCAACAAAATGGCTTCAGAAAAGAAAGGTCAACGACTAAGGCACTTGCCTCATTAATGGATGAATTGTTGATTAGCACAGACAGAGGTGAGCTTACAATAGCTGTTTTTCTTGATTTCAAGAAAGCTTTTGATACAATTGACCACAAAATCCTGCTATGTAAGATCAAAAGAGCTGGACTGGGAAAAAGATCATGTAGGTTCATATCCAACTACTTAAACAATAGACAACAAGTCACAAAAATTAATAATACAGAATCCTCCACGAGAACTGTCAGAACAGGAGTGCCCCAAGGTTCCACTTTGGGACCACTCCTCTTTCTGATATTTATTAATGACCTACCATTGCTGTCTACCAGTGCTAATTTCACACTTTTTGCGGATGATGCTGTCCTCACAGTGCACAATAAAAACATTATTCTGGCAGCTACTATGGTAAACAAGGTGTTAAAAAAGGTCAATATTTGGTGTGCTGATAACAGACTTACCTTAAACACACAAAAATCAGAATATGTGATATTTGGAACAAAATCTAGAAAATCGCACGCGCAAAATATAGAGCTATGTATAGGCAATGCAGTGCTAAGAGAAGTGAACTCGTACAAATACTTAGGAACCACACTTGACTCTACACTGAATGCGAACCAGCAACTATCGAGGCTGAACCAAATTCTAGGTATGAGAATGACAACCTTTAGAAAAATAAGATGCTACATGAGTGAGAACACAGCGCTCAAACTGTATAAGGCAACTATACTGCCAATAATAGATTATAATGATCTAATCTATGGCCTTTTAACAAAACAACAAGAAAATAAATTACAGAGAACTCAAAACCGAGCTCTTAGAACAGTATATAGGGGCAAAGTTCTCTCAGTGAATGAGATGCACACTAGATCTAATATCACATACCTGAGCCAAAGGAGAGATGCACATCTGCTATCTCTTATGTTTATCAGAGCCAAGGATGAAAACTACATAGACCATACTACCAGAGTTACCAGGCAGGGGGATGCTACACTCCTCAAAGTTCCTAAACCACTCACAAATAGACTGACAAGAGCCCCTATCTACAAAGGCAGCAAATTATGGAATGAACTCCCAGTCAGAATTAGACATGCACAAACACAACTAGAATTCAAGAACCTGGTAAGATTTCACCAAGCCAATCAGGCCCTTCTACAGGCCTAGTGATGAGGTCGCCATATTTAATTAGCTATCTATTATAAGCACCTATGGCCACCCTACCCCCTCCCACCACCCCACGCGCTCCTTTGCCTGCTGCCAACAAACCAAGTTATCCACCGTACAAATTATTTGCCCAGCAAATTCGGAAAGGTGTATCAGTCTGGTAGTATTGCTATAGACTGGGGGCCCTATGGTACTGGGACGGCTCACTCCCTATCTCTCCCATGTGATGTAAATTTTGCGGTGCCACCTTGTGGTGGGTTTGATCGACCCAGCTGCTGGTTGGTGTTTCACATGTAAACACATACGGTTATATCATGCATGAGGCGGGTAAGTGTGAATACACATCAATATCGGATTGCTATGAACAGGCACACATCATCGTCGCCATCGTCACACAGCTTTCACATTCATATATACATTTGTGCATATATTGTGGCATCTGTTTAGCAGGGGGAACAGCCAGCGCACCATGTGGTGGGTTTGATCATTTTGACTACACAGTACAGGCTGAGTGAGCTGTCTTGGTATTATGGGGTCTTTGTACAAACATACACACTAATAAAGTCTGTACTAGACTACTAAATGACTGAAACATACAATCCTCCAAGCATTGTTTATCCCATCATTACTAACAACCTACATACTCAAACTACTTCATGTAGTCAAAAAACACACCTGAGGTATTAACCTTTTAAGCATAACCATATAAGCCAACCACACTCTCAATCAATCAATCAATAGTTCCATCCTCTAGACGAGGGTTGGATGCAATGGTTCTCCACTTGTCCCGATGTTGTGCTGTTCTGATAGACTGTGAATAATTGAAGCCTGTCCACTGTGAAATATTTGTAAACCATGATGTTCTTGGTCTCCCCCTCCCTCTACTGCCATTCACCTTCCCTTCCAACAATGTACGGCATATTGAACTCTGACGAATGATGTGGCCAAAATTGCCACACTCTATCTAACAGAATAAACAAACCATTCTACTAACACTCACTCCATCTCAAAATGTTAACTCCAACAACATGATAGTTTTGCAATTCACAACATAGTAGGCATACAAACCTATGAAGGAAAACTATGCACCTAACCACTCCGTTATGTAAAGGTCTAATCAATACACATGTATGTATCAAGTGTGTAGGAATACAACATATAACTGCTATTTTTGTATGTGAATTGTCAAACTATACCATATGTAAGTCTTTGAATGTTTGATATTGTTATTTCAGCTGATTTGGGCTAGCTGCATATATTGTAAATAACTGTATTGTCACATGGCTGGAAGACCAGTGCCACGGCGCTGACAAAAGACTTTATTCAATGAATAAACTATATTTACAAAAAAAAACTCACCTTGCGACTGTGGTGCATGACCGACTGTTTGCAGCCTGCGTAGCAAGCCGAGAAATACATGAGGTTATCGCTGCCACACACAGGCTCATACTTATCGTAATTACAATCACACTCGTTGTTACACGCTGCCGTCAGATTTGAGACTAGAAGAGTTCTGAAACATAACAGCAGGCCTTGTTGTCTCAGAAGTAACAATCAATCAACATATGACATATTTAAAGTTGTATAGTACGATGGTTTTGTTGGTTGATTGGTTGGTTGTTGGAGTTTTACATCATGGCAACATCTAATGTCATATCAGGATGGGTACTGACTTGTGACAGTGTGCACTCATGGCGACCTTATAGTGCTGCCCCACTGGGAAATCAGGCCACCGGCACCATGACCCAATATCCCACTCTGTCACATTACCCTGACACTGAGCTAACCAGTCCTTGTCCTATCCTATTAATGCCGAGCGCCAAGTTACCAAGCGACAATTGCCAATTTTGTATGTCATTGGTTTGACTCGCCCAGGAATCAAACTCCTGATCTCAATTTCGGCCACCGCATCCGGTGAAGGGGCAGGCTATTGTTTGTATTGACTCTGAAGTGTGCTAATGTTCCATTTCTTAGAAGGAACCTGTTGAAGGAGTGATGATGCAGAACCCCCCCGCCCCCCGCTACCAATTACTGTTACTGAGAGAAGCGGTGCCAGGGTGGGAGGGGGGGGGGGAGGGCTGTGGAATACATTTGAAAAGAATGATTGGACACAATCACTAAGGAGTTAACCCACCATTTTCTCAAATCATGTATATTTTAAGGAAAGGTTATATGTATGAAAGAAGAAACATAGATATAGGGAAAACCTATCTAACAAAATTGCTAAACAAATGTCATGCGTAAGGAAAATGTTTTGAAGAAGCATACAGCTATTTCAGAGATGAAAATGGTTTAACAAAATATTGCCAGAAATGTATAAAAGACAGCTAGTCAGGGATGGAAGCGGTCTCCGGGAAAAAAAGCGGAAATGCTGATATTCTCCCATAGGTTTAGCATTGTCAGGGAATCGCTGAAAATTCCCTGAAGTCGGGTTTCATACATATTGGTATACGCTGATAGTGCTGCGCCATTATAAGCACGTATTTGTAGTATACGCTGATAGTGCTGCACCGTTTGAAGCCATTAGTAGTATACGTTGCTAGTGCTGCGGCGTTTGCACACATATTAGTATAAGCTGATGGTGCTGCAGCTTGAAACAACGTATTGGTTGGTTGTTGGAGTTTTACATCCTGGCAACATCTAAGGTCATATCAGGACGGGCGCAACGTATTAGTATACACTTATAGCAACAGGAAAAATCCCGGAAATCCGCGAAATCGCGGAGATCTTTCATCCCTGGCTAGTAGATATCGAGATAGAAAATGACGAATAAGTTGTTACAGTCATCAATACCCAGAACCGAGATAGCCTCACAACAACTGAAAGTAATAAAACCAAGGGGAACCATGAGACTATTACTGTCTAGCAGCGAAAATAAGTCATTACACTTAACCGCTATGTGCAGCATAAATACACCATCACCACAAAGAAAACCACGAGGGGGTTCAAACACAATGACGCATGTAGTGGGTGGGCAGACACAGGTATCAATATCAAATACATTTCCTCATTAAACAGCTCTCGAGATGGGACTGAAATCTAAGAGTTCTTCTTTCAGTGAGAACAGAACTCATGGCGACCATGATATAATAAGTACACGTATACTACTGCACTTGTAAGACTAAGTCGTCCTGATATGACCTTAGATGTTGCTAGGACGGAAAACAACAACAAACATGTAACATGTAAGTATAGAGTTGTCCAACGCATATGGAATTGAACTACTAATGGGGTTTTATTTAAGGCAACCTGACATAGTTATATCAATTGGCTTTAAGTGGTGTGCAGGCATAAAATATTGTGAATGCTTTCACCTCAAATACCTGAAAAAAATTACCAAATTATCATAAAAGTGACCCTGAATTCAATACAGTATTAGGTCGATATTACTGTCAACCAAATATACTTAACTCAAAAATAATTTAAAAAAAATATATTATATATTTTGTATGCTTTCACCTCAAATAGCTCCAAACTGACACAATTATCATAAAAGTGACCATGAATTCAATGCAGTATTATGTCGATATTATTGTCAACCTTAATATACTTAACTAAATAATAATTTTAATAAAAAAAAAATGTTGAATGCTCTCAAATCAAATCTCTAAAATTACCCAATTATCATAAGAGTGGCCCTGAATTCAATAGATAGAGTATTATGTCGATATTATTGTCAACCTAACATACTTACCTAAAAAAAAATTTTTTTTAATTACACAAAAAAACAACAGATCATGCAGCCTTAATTGCCTGGTATAGACGCTTACTTGTTTGGATTGCTGTAGTTAGTGTTGACACCTGAGAAGGGCACATTGGGACAGCGTATGACGAAGACGAGGCTGAAGATGAGTGACATGAAGCTGGTGAGGAGGCACAGTCGGATGATGCCTGCACACTTCAAGTCAAACTTCCTAATGAGGTATGCACCCAGTAAGGTGCCGCCTCCACCGGCAGGGATCATTGCAAATCCTGAAACACCGAAGCGATAGTTGACTGGTAAGGTTTTTTTTTAAATATACAGTAAAACCTTCATAAATCGACCGTCCAGGATACACCCAGCTAACACCACCATATTCAAACTCATTACTGCACATGACTAAATCGAACAGAGCATCCTCACCACATAATAATAATAATAATAAAAATAATAATAATAAAACATTTATATAGCGCCCGATCCAGCAAGCCATTATCAAGCGCTTTATTTACATAAACAAATATACAGGAAAATAAATTTCACCTAGTTAAAAGCAGATTTAAACAAATGTGTCTTAAGACCTTTTTTAAAAGCACCAACAGATTTACAATCAGTGATATATCCTGGCAGAGCATTCCACAGTCTCGGGTCAGCAATACTAAAAGCTCGATCCCCAAAGCCTTTGAGTCTGCTCCGAGGAACTGCTAACTGGCTGGAGACTGTGGAGCGCAGTGTCCGAACATTTGTTCTCTCCTGGAGCATATCTCTCATATATTCTGGAGCCTGATCATGCAAGGCACGATATACAAGAAGCAGCACCTTGAAATCAATTCTCTTCTCCACAGGGAGCCAGTGTAATGATTTCCGCACAGGAGTGATGTGATCAAATTTCTTTGTACCCGTCAACAACCTGGCAGCCGCATTCTGTATACTTTGCAGTTTTGAAATACTTGACAGCGGCAGACCATACAAGAGAGCATGTGGTGGGCTCCTTTATAAACCTTTATAAATCGACCGACCATGGGGCCGACTTTAATTTAAATGGTTCATTTAGGGAGCGTTTAAAAAAGTCGTTCCAATGGTATTGTATGGGCGATTGTTTGGGACCCCAATAAAACAATCGATATAGGGGAGTGGTCGATCTGTGGAGGTGGCTATATATAGTTACAGAATTCAAATCCTTGGTCTCAAATTCTAACTGAATTAAAGAAATGACTTAAAAGATCTATACTTGTCGCTACCTATAGCCTGGCACTGAGCATTACTAGGATAGGGCGAGGAGCAGTGGAATGAGGAAGATTGAAATTTCATCTGTGATTGAAATTTCCTCTGCTTCATCAACGAATGAAAAACATATTTTTTAAAGAATTAAACCAGCACGAAGTTAAGATAGGTATCGTGCGGTGGCTTTATAGTGCCACCTCCATGGAATACCATGCTACCAACACCATGAGCTGGTGTCCCACTCAGTCACATTATTCTGATACTGAGAGGACCCGCCTTGGCCTTATCCTCCTAATGCCTAGCAATAGGCGAGATACTGATGAGTGTCAATACTGTTTGTATTGATTTGGTTTGACTCTGCTCATGATCAAACGTATTGTAAAGTCGACGGCTGGTGGTTTGAGTGGTGTAGATAGGCTAATAAGAAATCACTACAGGCAAGTAAGGAAAGTAGATAAAGAGTGAAAGGTAGGAGAGTGAGACTCTCTCATTTATTGTATTTATAGTTTCAAGAACAAGATGGTGGTGATCACATGATCCAGTCTTCCAATCCCTAACAAGCATTCCTCTATCCACCAATGAGGGTTCAATATCCTTGTTGCCAAGGCATGGTTAGATCTGGCTACAGTGCCCTGTTGTATCTGGTGCAGTGATCCATAAATAACTCTTGGAGGGGAGGGGGTATGTGAGGCAACTTCCCAAAGACTGTCCCACATGTCAAGAAGTGACCCTCTCTCAGGTCAAGAAGTGACCCTCTCTCTCTATACTATATTAATACGCAATTTCTATCGCAATTAGTAATAGAGCACCAACTCCACATATGCCTTTGGTTTTACATACTATTTACCATTTTATAGACAAGTTGCAATTTATTATAGCAGAGTTCTCCATATCCCATATCTCATATATCGGAAAATTTTACACTATGACCTTCCATACTGGAAATAGACACTGTACCGCTAGTCCCCCCCCCCCCATCTGGTTCCTGCTACAACCGCTACACCAAGTTTCTAACTCACGACATTTATTTATATTTCTAAAAGTGTACAACAACCATTACCCCCTCCCTCCAGCCTTCGGATTGTATGCTGGTGATAATGTTGACAATTTTGAATGGCCCCCTTATACGGATGGCTTTAAGTGAACCGGGAAAAAACCCAACAATTTCTTCCTATACATTAAAAACATGTAAATGGAATTAAGTGAAGGAAAAAAGAATCGAAATGGATCTGTAACTACTTTGGGAGAGAAAAAAAACACAAAAACTAAAAGGTTGGCCCATCTTCAGACCGGATGTTCCATCTACAGTGGCCAGTAATTTCGCCAGTCATCAATACGCCACGCTTCTCTAACCCATCCCCTCCACCCACCCACACTCCCACCTCCACCCTCCCACATCCACCCCCATCTACCCACTCACTCTCCCACCCCAACCCACCCACCATTCCACACTCCCACCATCACCCACCCACCTCCACCCACCCAAAATTCCACACTCCCACCTCCACCCACCCACACTCCCACCTCCACCCACCTACACTCGCACCTCCACCCGCCCACACCCACCCCCGTTTACCCACTCACTCTCCCAACTCAACCAACCCACCATTCCACACTCCCACCTCCACCCACCAGCCCTCCTCCATCCACCAACACTCCACATCCACCCACCCAACATTCCACTCCCACCTCCCCCACACCCACACTCCCACATCCACCCACCCAACATTCCACACTCCCACCTCCACCTCCACTCCCACCCATACATCCACATTCCCACATTCACCCACTCACACTCACCTCCACCCACCCACCATTCCACACTCCCACCTCCACCCACCCACACTCCCACTCCACCCGCCCACTTCTACCCACTCACGCATCCACACTCCACCTCCACCCACCCACACTCCACCCCCAACCACACAGCCTCACTCTCGCATCACCCCATCCACCCACCCACCCACCCACCCACCCACATTCCCACCTCCGCGCCCTTCCAACCTGAAAACCACTCACCTTTACGTTCTATATTGCTATATTTTTGCTACCATACCCTGTGATGAGTCGACAGAGTCAAATCAAATCAAATCATTGTCACTCACACTCATACGCACACACAGCCCCCAACCCACACACCCATATAAATATACCAGGGATGAAGGTGATCTCTGGCAAAAAAAACACGCGGAAATCAAACCGGGATTATTACACCGATGACGAATTTCAGCAAAAACAGGGATCTTCTCCCATAGACTTAGCACTGTCAGCAGAAAAATGCTGGAAGTCAGGTTTCAACTATGTGGTGTCTATGCATACGTGCCCGTATGCGTAGCCTCGAGGTCTACGCGTATGTGCGTGCGATGCATGCGCATCTGTGTCATGAGCCATAAACATGGACAGGCAGGATGCAGTACTGAATACAATAATATGCTTAGAACAAGAATTTCTTATGGCTAATCAATGGTGATGTACACATCAGCCTGTAAAGTGACTGAAATTGTATGTTTCTTAGCTCAAAATGCTTAATTATGGAGAGTTGTGTCTTATACGAATACGGTTACGTACGCGTAGCCACTGCTAAAGATACGTGAGGAACGGCGGCACATGTGCACGTATGCGTAGACTTCGAATCTACGAATCTACGAATACGGTCATGTACGCATAGTCACTGCTAAAGATACCTGAGGAATGACGGCGCATGCACGCGTACGCCTAGACTTCAAGTCTACGAATACGGTCACGTACGCATAGCCACTGCCTTTCAACTATCCTTGTTTTGCCTATATTATCGCCCATACCGAAATCGTTCTTGTTTGGGTTTTAAGTTCTAGCAACATCTAAGGTCATATAAGAACGGGATTCAAGCTACCCAAATGTTGTCATATACATCATCATTCCTTGGCATTCAGTAAATAACAAAAATCACGGAAATCCGCGAAATCGGAGAAATCTTTCATCCCTGAATATACAGACCATACACCACCCATTCATATACACACCGACCTCTGTTTGTTGTTGTTTGTTTGTTGTTGTTTTACGTCCTAGCAACATCTAAGGTCATATCAGGACGGGTACCGACTTGTGACAGTGCGCACTCATGGCGACTTTATAGTGCTGTCCCACTGGGAAACCAGGCCACCGGCACCATGACCTGTATCCCACTCAGTCACATTATCCTGACACTGAGCACACCAGTCCTTGCCCTATCCTAATAATGCCGAGTGCCTGGCTAGGAAGCGACAAGTATCAATTTTAAAGTCATTGGTTTGACTCGACCGGGACTCGAACCCACGACCCCACGATCTACCACAAAACGATGCACATCCACCCTGCACCCAACACCACTCTCACCATACTCACCCACCCCCACCTACTTCCCCAACCCGCCAAACTAGTTCTCCCCAATTCGCTAGGCGGCAGCACACAGCGCGCCTTGTCATTACACCGGAAGTGGCCCTGTCATTAGGGCAGTGCCTCTCATTGTTGAGTGGATCGCGATCAGATTGGTTTCCGACACAGAAGCCGAATGAAATGCCGCTATTCCCAAGGTGGAATGCCACTTACACAGGTAGGCATGGGTCGGGGTGATAATTTTAGGGAGCCCAGATAGGCTAATGGTTAGGCTGGTAATCCGAGATGGCAGAAGTGTGGGGTTCTAGGCCCACACTAGGCTTGATGTTTCCTTTCATTTGCAAAAAAAATACCTCACTTGATACTAGATCAGTGACCACGATTCTGTGCAGTTGGTTGCTGGAGTTTTACGTCCTGGCAACATCTAAGGTCATATCAGGATGGGTACCGGCACTCATGACAACTTTATAGTGCTGCCCCACTGGGAGACCAGGCCACCAGCACCATGACCTGATATCCCTCTCAGTCACATTATCCTGACACTGAGCCAACAAGTCCTCACACTATCCAATGACTATTAAAATTGATACTTGTCACTTCCTAGCCTGGTGCTCGACATTAATAGGATAGGGCAAGGACTGGTTAGCTCAGTGTCAGGATAATGTGACTGAGTGGGGTATCGGGTCATGGTGCCACCAGCCTGATTCCCCAGTGGGGCAGCACTATAAAGTCGCCATGAGTGCACACTGTCACAAGTCCCTACTCATTCTGATATGACCTTAAAGGTTGCCAGGACGTAAAATTCTAACAACCAACCAAACAATTTTGAAAAAATAGCGTTACATTATATCTGAACGGACCCTAAGAGTTCACCTTATTTAAGGCCCACCTTACTTAAATTGACATAAAATGTTTGCATTGCATTTAAAACTTACATTGTTGTTTCGAAATGTATTCAAATGTTTAAAGACTAACCCTGTGCTAATGTAATATGGGTGGGTGGAGGTGGGAGTGTGGAATGGTGTATCTTGGTAGCATTTAATGAAAACAAGTTTGTGATATTGTTGTATATCCATTCTGTGAAAAAGACCAGTGGGAGAGGATGCCAAATCTTAGTCAGTAATTGACTGCTTTTTAATCTGCTAATAAATTGGGGATACTCTTTGTTGCAGTTATACTACCCATGCACTGTTAAAAATTCACATTTGTTTTGAAAATACAATACAATACACAAAACTTGTCATTTAATGGAAAATATACCAGATTCTCGTGGGTTAACGGCCATGTGTGGGTTAACGCCCACCCCCACTTAGGCAATATTTTGTAAACGCCCACCCCTTAAACGCCCATGTGTGGATAAACACCCACCCCCCACTGATTTGCCAATTTAAATGCCCAGGGCATTAACCTGCGAGAATACGGTAATACAATACACAGGGATGAAAGTGGTCTCCTGGAAAAAAAGCGGAAATGCTGATATTCTCCCATAGGTTTAGCATTGTCAGGGAATCGCGGAAAAATACCGGAAGTCAGGTCTGAACTAAGCCTTGTTGTGATTGCATTATATCGCCCATATCTAACAGTTTCTTGCTTAGGTTTCATGTTCTAACTACATCTAAGGTCATATAAGAACGGGATTCGAATCACCAAACTGTTGTCATATACATCCCATCTTTTGGAATTTTGTTTAACATTGATCGGTGGATATAAGAAATCCCGGGAATCCGCGAAACGGCAGAGGTCTTTCATCTCTGAATACACAAAAGTTGTCTTCTAATGCAACCAATCAGATACGTCAACAATGTCCTTTGAGGTCAGAATTTTGACTTGCATGTCAACATTAATTTAACATGTTTTCACTTCAATTATCTCCAAATTTAGCCATTTAAAATGAAAGTTACTTCAAACTGAAGTAAGGTAGTTCATAATGTTCAACCAACTATGTCGAATTTTTAAATGGCAGAAATTAAAAACAATCTGACTATGCCAAGTCTACTGTGTGAAAGAAGCCACAACTTACCAACTAGCTGTGCTGCGAGACCTGCTGATATACTGAACTGTGACTCTATGAACTTGGGAGCAAACGCTGTAAATCCACCTAAGAGTAAGCCTGGAAGGAGAGAGCCCAGAGAAAAATCAGTCAACTAAAACACAAACAGTTGTTAGCATCTAAAGATAAAATCCGGAAAAGAATTATGCCATGAAAGGCACTAACAGTTAGCATTAGAGGATAAGCCACGGTGAAAACTCAGTCAACAAAAGGCACTAACAGTTAGTGTTAGAGGATAAACCACGGTGAAAACTTAGTCAACAAAAGGCACAAACAGTTAGTGTCAGAGGATAAACCACGGTGAAAACTCAGTCAACAAAAGGCACTAACAGTTAGTGTTAAAGGATAAACCACGGTGAAAACTCAGTCAACAAATGGCACTAACAGTTATTGTTGAAGGATAAACCATGGTGAAAACTCAGTCAACAAATGGCACTAACAGGTATTGTTAAAGGATAAACCATGGTGAAAACTCAGTCAACAAAAGGCACTAACAGTTAGCGTTAGAGGATAAACCACAGTGAAAACTCAGTCAACAAATGGCACTAACAGTTATTGTTGAAGGATAAACCACGGTGAAAACTCAGTCAACAAAAGGCACTAACAGTTAGTGTTAAAGGATAAACCATGGTGAAAACTCAGTCAACAAATGGCACTAACAGTTATTGTTAGACGATAAACCATGGTGAAAACTCAGTCAACAAAAGGCACTAACAGTTAGCATTAGAGGATAAACCATGGTGAAAACTCAGTCAACAAAAGGCAATAACAGTTAGCGTTAGAGGATAAACCACAGTGAAAACTCAGTCAACAAATGGCAATAACAGCTATTGTTAAAGGATAAACCATGGTGAGAACTCAGTCAACAAATGGCACTAACAGTTATTGTTGAAGGATAAACCATGGTGAAAACTCAGTCAACAAATGGCACTAACAGTTATTGTTGAAGGATAAACCATGGTGAAAACTCAGTCAACAAATGGCACTAACAGTTATTGTTAAAGGATAAACCATGGTGAAAACTCAGTCAACAAAAGGCACTAACAGTTAGCATTAGAGGATAAAGCATGGTGAAAACTCAGTCAACAAAAGGCAATAACAGTTAGTGTTAGAGGATAAACCATGGTGAAAACTCAGTCAACAAATGGCAATAACAGCTATTGTTAAAGGATAAACCATGGTGAAAACTCAGTCAACAAATGGCACTAACAGTTATTGTTGAAGGATAAACCATGGTGAAAACTCAGTCAACAAATGGCACTAACAGTTATTGTTAAAGGATAAACCATGGTGAAAACTCAGTCAACAAAAGGCACTAACAGTTAGCATTAGAGGATAAAGCATGGTGAAAACTCAGTCAACAAAAGGCAATAACAGTTAGTGTTAGAGGATAAACCATGGTGAAAACTCAGTCAACAAATGGCAATAACAGCTTTGTTAAAGGATAAACCATGGTGAAAACTCAGTCAAAATGGCACTAACAGTTATTGTTGAAGGATAAACCATGGTGAAAACTCAGTCAACAAATGGCATAACAGTTATTGTTAAAGGATAAACCATGGTGAAACTCAGTCAAAAAGGCACTAACAGTTAGTTGGGTGGTGTGTGGTTTGTGTTAGAGGATAAACCATGGTGAAAAGTCAGTCAACAAATGGCACTCACAGTTAGTGTTAGAGGATAAACCACAGTGAAAACTCAGTCAACAAAAGGCAATAACAGTTACTGTTAGAGGATAAACCATGGTGAAAACTACACTAAAGGATAAACCATGGTGAAAACTACACTAAAGGATAAACCATGGTGAAAACTCAGTCAACAAAAAGCAATAAAAGTTAGCTTTAAAAAAGGATAAACCATGGTGAAATGGCCTACGTTGTGTTAAAGGATAAACCACTGTGAAAGCTCAGTCAACAAAAGGCAATAACAGTTAGTGTTAAAGGATAAACCACAGTGAAAACTCAGTCAACAAAAGGCAATAACAGTTCGCGTTAAAAAAGAATAAACCACGGTGAAAACTAAGTCAACAAAAGGCACTAACAGTTAGTGTTAAAGGATAAACCACGGTGAAAACTAAGTCAACAAAAGGGACTAACAGTTAGTGTTAAAGGATAAACCACAGTGAAAACTCAGTCAACAAAAGGCAATAACAGTTCGCGTTAAAAAAGAATAAACCACGGTGAAAACTAAGTCAACAAAAGGCACTAACAGTTAGTGTTAAAGGATAAACCACGGTGAAAACTAAGTCAACAAAAGGGACTAACAGTTAGTGTTAAAGGATAAACCACAGTGAAAACTCAGTCAACAAAAGGCAATAACAGTTAGCGTTAAAAAAGAATAAACCACGGTGAAAACTAAGTCAACAAAAGGCACTAACAGTTAGTGTTAAAGGATAAACCGCGGTGAAAACTCAGCAAGGATATAGAGCTTTATAGAAAAAAAGGGTTAACAAAAAGTCCCTTACACATAACCTTGAAAGATACAAAGCAGTAGCACATTTCGTTGATATACATGCTGATCTTACCTTCTGATGCACCAGCGAGACAGAGGAAAACGAAGGTGGGGTTTGAAAGGAGGATCTTCACGGACTGAACGATGTCGTACAGACTCAACTCGACAACATTTGTCTCAGTACCAGCTCCACCGTATGCCTCACACACACGCTCTGCCTGCAACTTCTTTGCACCTGCAACACACGTCAAAATGTATCTAGCACCATCAAGCCTGCAACATCGCTAAATAGTAAATGTATTTAATACCGCTATTTATTCTGCAACACATCACTAAATGTATCTAATACCATCAAGCCTGCAACATTTCACTAAATGTATCTAACACCATCATCAAGCTTGCAACCTCGCTAAATATATCTAATACCGCTATTTAATCTGCAAGATATCACTAAATGTATCTAATACCATCAAGCCTGCAACATATCACTAAATGTATCTAACACCACCATCAAGCTTGCAACATCGCTAAATGTATCTAATACCGCTATTTAATCTGCAACATACCACTAAATGTATCTAACACCACCATCAAGCCTGCAACATATCACTAAATATATCTAATACCATTATTTAATCTGCAACATATTGCTAAATGTATCTAACACTGTCAGCAAGCCTGTAGCATATCACTAAATGTATGTAACGCTGTTATTAAATCTGCAAGACACCACTAAATGTACTTAACACTATCGGTTTATCACCATTTTGCCTACAAGCATATAACCATGATCTATACTCGAGTACAATTTATCAATTATGGGCTTGTAACTTTTTTGGGTCTGATCCTTACCGTCAATTATAATTTGTGAAACTAGACATCTTGACTGCAATCAATAAATATTTTATCACAAAGGCTTTGAACAGACACGTATCATTTCTCTATACGTACCAGGAAGCGAAGTGGGGAATCCATTGAGTGGTATTGATATGACAAAAGCCAAAAAGGCCGTAATCAGGAAGCCAATCCACCACGCACCAACCCAGTTAGTGGAATTAACTGAAATGTTGAGCCTGGAAAAAGAGGAGAAATACTTTTTGTTAATTCTGTCCAACTCCTGCAGTGTCACAAAATAGAAAATGCAGATCCCCGATCTTCACTCATGTAAAGTGAGCGTCAGTCATAAGTGTTGATCACCTATAGCTACAGTCCTCGATGACTGCCAGTCATACGCAACCACCAGTCCTAGATAACCACCAGTCCTGATGACCTTAGATGTTGCCAGGACGTAAAACTCCAACAACCACCAAATATATATGTGTGTATTTACATATATGGGTATATGCGTGTATATAAACAATGGCATGAACAATCTGTATTTTTTGTTGATTTCCAGGAAAATGCCGACAGCTCCTCATGGGTTAGCGGGCACGACCAGAGAATTGGAAAGGAAACATTCTTGCTGAAAGTTTTTTTTGTAGTTACAGTTGGCTTTCATCCCTGTATACATATATTTTGTTCACTATTAACTTACCTGCTGACGTCAATCGATCCTATGTCTGTGTAAAGCTTGAGGAACTCTCCCCCCATAAGGTAGCCAAGTGCTGGTCCAATGATCGACATGGAGTAGAAAGCCCCTGCAGCCAAAGAACCACACACTTAAAGGACCAGTAACATGACAAACAATACTTTGCTTATTCACAATTATCATGATCGGATATGACTACAGGGTTCGTAGACATGTGAAAATATGCAATTCAAGGCTATTTCAAGGCTTTTCAATGCTGTTTTTGACAGGAATTCAAGACTATTTTCATTTGGATTTCAGGAAGAAAACAAACAATGGCGAACGGCGATTTCGGACTAACTTAGATCAGTGGGGACAGTTTAATGGAATTCAAGGCTTTTCAAGAATAATTACCCAAAAGAGGTAAAATTCAAGGATTTTCAAGGCCTTGAAATGGGGCAAATGAAGTTTAAGACTTTATAAGACTTTCCAGGCCTCGCATGGACCGTGTGACTGACTATTCACGGTTTGTATATCTTGAAACAACCTATTCTCTGCAAGTTACTTAAGACCCAATCAAGGCTTGAGGGCCACTGCACTATTAGTGTCATTCGTTCTGAATGATGCTACTCAGCTGTTAAGAGCTATTCTTAGTAGTTCCAACTGCAATGCAGTTAATATTTCTGAATTTAAATATTTTGTTCAGGTATAGCAAATATTCATGTAAAGAATGTATATTAAAATAAGGCGACCAGATTCCATTGTGTTATTAATTTTTTTTAAATTTCAGCACCAATGCCGAAAAGGGCTGTTTTTGGTGACGTACTAGGTATTTTATCATTCCCTGCTAATGGTACTAGTACCATTTGACCCTTACCAAAGACCCTATAATACTGCAGTGCCACCTTGTGGTGGGTTTGATCAGCCGGCTGCTGGTTGGTGTTTCACATGTAAACACATACAATTATATTATACATGAGCTAGGTAAGTATGAATATACATCAATATGAAATTGCTATGAACAAATACCCATCAGCAGCATCATCATCAGCATCACCATCATCACACATCTTTCACATTCATATATACATTTATAGCACCTGTTTATATATAATATAGCACCTGTTTAACCAAGAGAACAGCCAGCGCACCAAGTGGTGGGTTTGATCATTTTGATTACACAGTACAGGCTGAGTGAGCCGTCTTAGTATTATAGGGTCTTTGCCCTCACTATATTCAAATTAGGCAAGTTGTAACTGAACTAGTCTGATACTCCACAATATCTGGCTAGATGGTTGAAACAAGATAAAATAACAATACATGGATTCAACTTCACACTCTACCTGCAAATCAAAACAACGCTACTAGCAAAATAAATAATTCGCATCGAGATAAAAATAAATGTTATTTCTTCATTTCTTTTGTTAATGTCTTGCATATATATTACACCGGTAGCTAATCGAGTTCCCTATATCGACACAGTGGCGCTACCTGTGTCTGGGAAACTCCATATATCCACCGCCTATACCCTACACATGTATACTATTACAATTGCAACTAATCTAGTTTCATATATCGACAGTGGCTCCACCTGGGTGTGGGAAAACTCCACATATTGGGGATTTGCGTCAAACGATTACCACCACGTGACCAGTGTCTCGTCGGCCATCATGGTTGGATAGAAAGTACAGCTATAACACTGCCAATGCGGCGGCGTGTGTTAATATCGCTCCCAATTTGGGATTAATTTAACCGAATTTCACCTTTTCAGTAAGTTATTCTGTTAAATAACATTATTTCAACCCCCGAGTTAATATTCATGGTTCTAAATAACAGAATTAGATCATAGCAGTGACTAGATTTGTGCTTTTGTTTTGTTTACCTTTGACAATATCGCCGCCGATGCAGCGACGGCGTTAATATCGCTTGGATTTGGGGTTTAATTTGACCGAATTGCACTTTATGAGTAAGTTATTCTGTTAAATAACTTTATTTCACCCCCCGAGTGAATATTCATGGTTCTAAATAACAGAATTAGATTGTAGCAGTGAATAGATTTGTGCTTTTTGTTTTATTTACATACACTTGATAGTAGAAGGAACTACTTCTATCCAACCACAAAGCAGGAATAGTGATGCCGACGTCACACGCAAATCCTCAATCCACCGCCTACACCTTACACATTACAACTATAGGTAATCTAGTTCAATATATCGACACAGTCTCGCCACCTGTGCGCGAAAAACGGCATAGATGCACAACTTTAACCTACAGAACTGGGAGCATTAGCTATATGTACACAGCAGCAAAATCATGAGAAGCCAAAACGTTGTCTATATGCATCGCTGACACTCAGCTCACTGTCACTGTAAGTTATATATGTTATTTCATACATATTTAACCCGAGCTCAAAAGTCATCGAGTGCCCTGTATATAGAGCATATATAATATACACAAATGTGCCTGACACATTTCTTTACGCCTAATTTCTTCACATTACATATATATTCATATATTATATGTATTTGATATAAATAGAGGAGAAAAACCATTTTGAAATGTCAAAATAATCCATGCTTTATATCTATGATGTCATAAAATGTATACAGTAAAACCTCTCTAACTTACCACCTCCTTAGATCGACCACTCCCCTATATTGATCACTTTATTTGGGTCCCAAACGATCGCCCGTACAATACCATTGGAACGATAAAAAAAAACCTCCCTAAACCGACCACCTCCCTAAATGGACCATTTAAAGTCGGTCCCATGGTTGGTCGATTTAGAGAGGTTTTTATTGTACTTGTTTCTGACATGGTGGTTAAATCGACATTGCTCACTGAAAATACGCACCAACGTAGACCGGAGTATTCTTTGGTTTCAAGTTATCGTCGAGGAAGGTGACTCCGAGAGTGTAGATTGGTGCAGCTCCAGCCCCATGGAGCAACTGCGCGATGATGAACATGTACTTGAATGATGACAGACCCGAACTGGCTGAATTCCGCTCGTTCTGCTTACAGATCTGTGGATGGACAAGCACTGCCTATTACTACCCTTCTCCAGCTGTCAGAACACTCTTGATGTGTTGGGGTTTTACATCCTAGCAATAATCGCGGGGAAATGCCGAAAGTCGGGTTTCAACTATCCTCGCTGTGACTATATACTATATTACCGCCCATGCCTAACTCTTTCTTCTTGGGGTTTTGTTCTATTAACATTTAAGGTCATATAAGAACGGGATTTAAACTAACCAATTGTCATATATACATCCTGATTCCTTGGCATTTTGCTTAACATTAATTGGTAAATACAGTAAAACCTCTCTAAATCGATCGACCTTGGGACCGACTTTATGTGGTCAATTTAGGCGGGTGGTCGGTTTAGGGAGTTAGAATATGGCCACAATGGTATTTTTGGGACACAAATATAGCGATCGATATAGGGGAGTGGTCGATCTGTGGAGGTGGTCGGTTAGGGAGGATTTACTGTATAAAGAAACTCGCGGAAATCCGAGAAATCGCAGAGATCTTTCATCCCTGATTAATGCAATATAACAATTCCAAAGAAAGGCAATTGTATCTTCGCCAATCAGTACCATCTGATCCCCTACATCTTATCATGCTGTAGCATGTACCATCTAATGTACTTTAATCTTCAATGTTCTATAATTTACCTTGATATCTCGCATACTAAATAAAATGTAGACCTGTAAGGTAAAAACAACTGGAAGACCAGTGCTGAAAAAAAAACTATTCAAATGAATAAATTATTTACCATAAAACAAAATTGGTCTGGATGCCCAGTAGTACTACTGTATATGGCATGGGTGTAAAATTGGCCTTTGTCATTACAGTTACAGAGAATACAGAGTGACTTACAGGTTCCGTGGAATTGATGTACTTCCTACTGCCTACAGGAAAGCACTGGTCGTGCTCCTCAGTCGGGTCATAGCTGTAGAGACCCGACAAGAAGTGTGGAAGCGCGAAGATAAATGAGCCAAGTCCCACAATCGCAATGCCGCAACCGAGCCATCGCGGCTTTCGACCAATCCCTCCGAAGTAACTCACCGGGATCAGGCAAAGCACGGAAGCGATATCATACGAACTGGCGATGATCCCTGCATCATGGCATTACATTACTCACAATGTAGCGGTAAACTCAAAGTGCACAACTGAAAGCATTCTCGAAGCTGCATAGTCCGATGAAAGCATATTTCTTATAACTGAAACACCTACCTAGATCAGGGATGATAGTGGTTTCAGGCAAAAGAAGCGGAAATCAAGCCGAGATTATTATCCCGATGGCAAATTTCTGCCCTAGAGGCTAGCTACCGTACCACACCTATATCAAAGAAAATTACCCCAGGCTGTGAAAAGAAACCCCCCGGAAATCCGGTTAAAAACGGAAAAATATCATCCCTGTAGATTTGATCCCGTATATCAACTTAGATACTGGTGTACTCATTATTGAATAGACAGGAATACATGTAAATTTAATAGAACCTGTTACTTCTGTAGCCCACGGTGACCAGCATGTTGAGGTGTACCACAACATTCATTTGGCATTGTTTCTCTTCAGAATATCTCCAAAGTCAGCTGTTTATAATAAAAATTACTTCAAACTAAATTAAAGTAAATTATAGTGATCAACCTAATTTACTTACTTTTAAAATATTGCAGAAACTCAAAACCATAAACCTTAAAGGCGAAGTAACATGACCAACACAACTTTATTTATTTGCGATTAACATGATCGAATATGTCAATTCATGGTTTGTATATCCTGACAGAAGCAATACTCTGAGTTATTGAATAAAAATGGTAGTAAAAAAACAATAGGAATCAGTAGTGTCAACATCCACTAACTGGTATCACCACAAAGGTAATATTAAAATTAGTAATAACTGTACAAGTATAATAATAACAATGATAGTAATAATAATAGCAGTAATAGTAGGCCTAATAATTAATAGCCAATGGTAAATAAATAATCAACCGGGTTATAATCTGTCCACAAAATATTTTTTAAAGTTTAAAATATAAAAATGAAAAAATTGTTACAGGCTATTCCAGAAATGATTGGGGCGATTTTTTTTATTGTTCATCACCCACATTATTATTTTACGTTAGGACCCAGGGCAGACATCTAACTTTTTACTTAAAAAAAGAAGATATCCCACCACCCACTGTTTCGTATTGTTATTACATACCAGCCAATATTTAAATTATTCATGTACAATAATATTTCTTCAACAATATAGTTTATTAACAGAAGAACAAGCTTGAGAAAATGCTGCATGTACGGATCTGTAGTGTGAGTTATTATGATTACATAAATGTCTATTTGCGAGTGGGATTCTTAACGTCGCAGGTGCATATTTGATGACAGAAAACGTAGACAACAGCAACACACATGTGCATTTTTTTATTTTTCAACACCACTACCCAGACATTTCAACACTCCACCGCACACTTTTTTTCCCCTTATTATTTTCCCAACACCCATCACCCTCCCCCATAGTTATACCTGTAATAGTCCTGGATAAACATGGCGTTAATTTAATAGCCAGAAGACCATTCTTTTAGTGATACTTGATGGATTGATTGATTGATTGGTGGTTTCTTTATGCCGTGTCGTCAGTACAAGCCATATTCACGGTGAGAATTTAAAAAAAAATTGTATTCAACCTATCGTTTTTTATATAGAATCTAAAAGCATACAATCAATTATGTGTCCACAGAAACTTATAAATTTAAAAGGCCCACAATCATATAATTTGCGGCCAAGGAAAATCAAATTCTAGATAAAAGTTAAAGGTTTTATTAATTAATTGATCAAATTCGTTTAATAAACTATATGATGTGGTACAAACCAGCTGTCATCAAAAAGGCTAAAATGTCATTTTCGTTGAGTAAAAAGGTCTTAGTGGTACCAAAGAAAATTTATGACAAGACGTGCCACTCAGTGCTTTCCTACAAAATACAGATGCAGTGCTGCCACCCAACCTCAAACAAGGCAATTGGACAGGTCCTCTAGCCCAGCCTGACTGCTGTACCATTGAAACAAGGGGACAGGTTCCCTAGCCCACCCTGACTGCTGTACCATCAAAGACAATAAACAACAATTATAGTGTATTATCGTCTAATATTAATAATGAAAACAACATTATTATTATTTATGGTGTATTGAAAAGAAATTTCCACTGAATCAGTTAAGAAACACAACTAGTATGCGAGATGGGGAGCGAGAAATATACACTGTGTAAACATAACATTTTAATTGCCATTTAATGCGTGCCTTTTTTTCCATGGGATGGCGCCACTGCATGATTATTTCAGAAATTCCTATATGAAAGCGCTGAGGGGCGCATCTTGTTGTACATTGTCTTTGTTGATACTAAATCAATCTTAATAAATTGCATGGTGAAAATATAATTTGTTAAAAATGGAGCTGTCATTACCTGATTCCGTGCTGGCCAGGTCAAACCTGCGCTCAATACTTGAGATGACGATGCCTATAAATCCGTTAACAATCATCCCCTGCAAGAAGACATCACAGGAGTCAAACTGCTACTCAAGATTACTTCTGTCTGATTATACCCCAGTCACACTACTACTTGCGACCACAAAAAAGGGTTGGTCGCAAAGAGGTCACAAGTGGTCGTAAAGTAGTCCTCACTGCCCGCTGACCTCCTTGCGACAGGTTGCAGCTGCTGGACTAAAGACTTTCTTGCGACCAAAATGATCACCTGGAAGTCAGCGACCATTTTCATAGGTTGCTTTGGTCGCAAGGAGGTCGCCGGTGAATGTGGGTTCTTTTGACGCAAGCGGTCACAAGCCGTAGTGTGACTGGGGCTTTAGGATATGCAGACCTGCCTACCCCAAATTTCATATTTATGTACACCAGTGAAAAAAAATGGGTGTACTTTCTCCAATAATGGTGTGCTTTCCAAATGTGTCTCCCTCCCCCTCCCCCTCGAGTTGAGCGCCACCTGGTTCCCACGAGGCATGTCGTTCGATTCAAACCATAGCAGCGTCAAACCAACAACTTAAAACATGAAACATGTCACTATCTAGCCTGGGCAAGGAACAGTGGAATGAGGAAGTCTGTGATTGAAAATCCTCTTACTTAATTAACGAGCACAATAAAAAAATAACTGTTTTTTTTTTTAACTTGCCATGACACCGAAAGTGGGTCATTCTCGTGATATCTCGCGCTAGTCTAACTTGGAATCCGAGGTGGAGCGCGAGGAAACAAACATATAAATCGTGATTAATTCATTAAACCATAGTTCGTCGCCATTTCGACAGATGGCGCCACCACCTCTAAATACGACAAATTTCTAACCCATATAACCATTAGGAATTTGGCACCTGCCTATTTTCACTAAATAAATTGCAAAACCACAATATGCCCCAACCGGAAACGTTATGCGTCAGTACTATTAACAAACAAACAAACAAACAAACAAACAAGCAAAGAAACTAAATTAGATTGAATTTCCATAGGTCAAGTTACACAGTCCTATGTTAAAAAAACAAAACAATTCTGCTATTAATATATTGAATAAATATATATATCAGGTTGACCGATATAATCTACCTTTCTTTGGCTTGAACTTTTATTATGATTGGCTAACTTTCATTTGATATATATATATATATATATACACACACACACACACACACACCCACACCCACACCCACACCCACATTATTTGAAGTGAAAATATGCAAAATTACTGGACCGCATAGACTTCAGTAGTAACAGGTTTGGTTAAATTGACTAAGCATTCCATCCATGCAGCAACAAATGTTAATAAGTACACTAGTATCTAAGTTGGGTATATAGGTTAAAATCTAAGCAGTGCTTCGGATTTGAAAAAAAAGTATGCTTTCTTCAGGAGTATGCAGCTTTAAAGTTGCAGTCCAATGAAAGATATACATCTCAAAACCCAAACACTTATCTAGATTTGATCCTAAACATGCAATTTAGATACCAGCACACTTATTAAGCATTTGTTGCTGCATAGCAGGGCACAATAAGCCAAGTTAACAGAACATGTTATTGCTGAAGGGCATGGTGTCACAATTTCAATGTAATTAAATAATTTTGGCATACTTTCATTTCAAATATATCCAAAGTTAACCATTTATAATTAAAAAGTTTTTTCAAGCTACAACTAAGGGCGATTATAATAATCAACCTACTATATTAATCTCGGAAATATCAGAAACACAAAACCATCGAACTATGTACCTTTAATCTAACAATTTGACAGAGAAGGTAAGATATAAAATTGGTTGGTTGGTTGGTGGAGATGTCCCAGCAACATCTAAGGTCATATCATGACATGTACCGAATTGTGACAGTGCACACTCATAGTGACTTAATAGTGCTGCCCCACTGGGAAATCAGGCCACTGGGAAATCAGGCCACTGGCACTATGACCCAATATCCCACTCATTCACATTATCCTGACAGTGAGCTAACCCGTCCATCATCATCATCATTATGCTGTCGGTCGAGATGCGACAAAGACTGCTTTCATTACTTGACTGCCGCTCTTGTGCAGTTGTACATTTCATGAAAGCTGCCTGCAAAAGTGTTGAAGTGCTGCTGGCCTTTGCAAGTTACCAGCGGCACTCTCTCGGGGAGCAAATAGAGGTTTCACACCGGCAAGAACATGTCAAGACAGGCGTAAAACTATTTGTCCCTGCAGTGGCTGGTCAGGAGATGTTGGGAGTTCCATACATCAACCACCCTTAATGCTGCCACAGTGACATGGTTTTTCTGTTTAGGGTTTGCTCCCTTAGCCTTTGGTTCTGTCAAGAACCTGTACGACAAGGCAGTGGTTTACAACTCTGCAGGGCAGGGGCGTCAAACTCCCTGAGGTATTGCAATACCTGCATACTCCTCTAACCCGTCCATATCCTATTATATTAATGCTGAGGGCCAGGCTAGGAAGCGACAAGTATAAATTTTTATAAGTCACTGGTTTGACTCGACCGGGACCCAAACTCCCGATCTCCCGCATGCGAGGCCCACGCTCTACCGATTCGGCCACCTCGCCCGGTAAAAACCATCAGACTATGCACCTTGAATCGAACAATTTGACGGAGAAGGTAAGTTATAAAATATCACAAAGCAAACGATTAAAGAAAAACCTGCAGGTAACAATTTTAAGGTTTTTTTAATAACGGAACAGCTTGGCAGCGGAGATATCACTTGATATTGCCTCTATCATAATTAATGAACCTCCGCCAATCGCCAGATGGAGTCAGCATATCAGAGTTCAAATGCAAGTCTGAGGTTGCCAAGTTATTCCTCCCAGTCGTCCTCACCTTCCACTGACTCCCACCCTCTCTGCCACCCCAACCCCAACCCCAACCCAAAGTGATATCTCCCCCTATTTCTTCTCTCCATGCACCAGACGAGATGGCTGAATGAGTTGAGTGTCTGTCATACGTTAGACACAGGGTCCATCTCCTGTTTTGGAAGATCGGGGGATCTGAACTGATGGGTTCGTGGGTTCAAACACTGGTCGAGTCAAACCAAAACTTTAAAATTGATACTTCTCTCATCCTAGCCAGGTGCTCGGCATTATTAGGATAGGGCAAAGACTGGTTGGCTCAGTGTCAGGATAATGTGAGTGAGTGGGATATCAGGTCATGGTGCTGGTGGCCTGGTCTCCCAGTGGGGCAGCACTATAAAGTCGCCATGAGTGCACACGGTCACAAGTCGGTACCCGTTCTGATTAGATGTTGCAACGACGTAAAACTACAACAAACAAACAAACAAACAAACAAACAAACAAAATCCTCTCACCTGGACAGCGGTTGCCAAGCAGAGACAGAAGAGAAACACCTTGGGGTTTCTGAACATCTGGCACCATTTTGGGTGGATGGAGCCCCAGCTGCATAGCTCATCATCGTCGGAGTCATCCAGGTCAGAGGCGGCATCATTTGCGGGGCGCATGCGCGCTTCCGCCTCGTCACACAGAAGCATGGGGGCATGCCCATCATGCAATGGGTCCTTCAGAGTGCCACACGGTCCCGGGGGAATGGAGCCGTAACATAAGGACGGGTCCTTCTGGTCTAGACGCGTCGTGTCTGCCTGCGGCTTGTCACTCTGCGGCTGAGGACATAAGAAAACACATTAAAGCACACATACATTATAATATATCTGTATATCAATCTATCTATCTATCTACCTATATAGTATAGTTATACAAATCTTACCTGGGTACAGATGATGGATAACTGGTGTTTACCCGAGGTACTAGCCTCGAATAGTTGTGGGTGAGGGAGAAGGAAGCACATCCGGGTCCAGCAATCTTTTACATACTTTTAGGATAAAAAATGTTCTTAGTATTATATGGATAGTTTAACGTTTTCGTTTTGGCACCAGCAAAACGTGATAGTCATGGTAGGGTAGGCTGGGAAGGCCTGACCAACAACTATCCGAGGCTAGTACCTCTGGGAAACACCAGTTATCCATCATCTGTACCCAGATAAGATTCGTATAACCATACTATTTTGCCTTGGTACTACCCTCTGGCTACTCGTAGCCCAGGGAGAATTTTACGTAATCTAATTTTTTTATCCTTTTATACTTAATGTTGTAATCATACTATTTTTTGGTGCATCCCATCCACATATCTGACCCCCCCCCACCTCACCCCCGCTTGGTGTTGCATCCTTACCGGGGGGTGTTGCTGGTACCCAGGCAGGGTGGCAGTCATCTCGAGTGGGATCTCGCCATTGGCGGAAGTTGTCAGTTCCGCCATGTCCGCCAGGGGGCGCGCCGGGCTGTGTGTCAGCGGAGAGCAGGGATCTGCGGGGGGAAGCACATGGAGCAGCCTGAGATGGGGGGCAACCCTACAGGGTTGACAGTATGCACTCATGTAACCAAGACAACTTTACTTATTCAAAATTATGATAAAACATGATGTCATAATGTATACCCACCGACACCTATCCTGACAGGAAATCGAGAAACTCGCTGGTGGCTAGTGGGTCCATGGTCACCGCCACTAATTACACAATCTCGAAAACTGTACTATGCCAGGCAGGCATAACCACCCACACTCAATCTCAGGTCCATGGTCACCGCCACTGACAATACAATCTGGGACTCAATCCAACACACACTCCGCACTAAATCAGGAAACTCACTGGTGGCTGGTTGGTCCATGGTCACCACCACTGATTACGCAATCTAGGAAACTGTAATATGTCAGGCAGGCATAGCCACCCACACTCAATCTCTGGTCCATGCTCACCGCCACTGACAACACAATCTAGAAAACTGTACTATGTGAGGCGGGCTTAGCCACCCACACTCAATCCAACACATACTCCCACACCACGCAGTAAATCGAGAAACTCGCTGGTGGCTGGTGGGTCCATGAGCACCGCCACTGATTACACAATCTCGAAAACTACATTGTGAGGCGGGCTTAGCCACCCACACTCAATCCAACGCACACTCCCACAGCACGCAGTAAATCGGGAAACCTGCTGGTGGCTGGTGGGTCCATAGGCACCGCCACTGATTACACAATCTCGAAAACTGTACTATGTGAGGCGGGCTTAGCCACTCACACTCAATCCAACACACACTCCCACAGCACGCAGTAAATCGGGAAACCTGCTTGTGGCTGGTGGGTCCATGGGCACCGCACAGACGACAACCTTGAAAACTGTACTATGTGAAGCGGGAATAATACCGCCTGTGTGCACAGCGTAGAAGTGACTAATTAATAACTGACAAGGAAAGCATGACCATATATAACATGGAACTACCAGGCGCCGATAATTGTTTGTTGGAGCTTTACGTCCTAGCAACATCCAGTCATATGAGGATGGGTACCAACTTGTGACTGTGCACTCATGATAACCACACAGTGCAGCCCCACTGGGAGACCAGGCCACGAACATCATGACCCGATATTGCATTATCCTGACACTGAGCAAACCAGTATTTGCCCTATCCTATTAATGCCGACAAGCGGCAAGCATCAATTTTGTAAGTCATAGGCTTGACTGGGTTAAGGTTCTATCAAACGACCTCCCACATCACATTAGAGACTAGACGGTATGGCCGAATAAGTTGAGCGTCCGTCTCCCGTTTTGGTAGATCGTGGGATTTGAACCCCAAGGTTCGAACCCTGGTCAAGTCAAACCAATGACTTAAAAATTGATACATGTCACTTCCTAGCCAGGCGTTCAGCATTATTAGGACAGGGCAAGGACTGGTTGGCTCAGTGTCATGATAATGTGACTGAGTGGAATATCAGGTCATGGTTATGGTGTTGGAGATCTGGTTTCCCAGTGGGGCCGCACTATAGAGTCGCCATGAGTGTGCATTGTCACAAGGCGGTACCCGTCCTGATATAACCTTAGATGTTGCCAGGACGTAAAACTCCAACAACCAATCCAGATGGGAAGCAAGCCAGCGCTTTTACCGATTTAGCCATGGCGCCAGATCGCCAAGCTGCAGACCCTCATTGTGAATTTAGAACGCCACAGTATCAGGCACAAAGCTAGTGTCCTGTGTGCATTAAAGTTGCAGTCTGATAGTTTTGAGTTTCTGCAATATTTCTTTCGGGTAAATGTAATTCGGTTTGTCATTATAAGCTCTACTTTACTTTTAGTTTAAAGTCACTTTTATGTTAACGGGTCACATTTGAAGATATCTTAAAGTTGCATAGTCCGATAGTTTTGAACTTCTGAAATTTTCTGAGATAAATACATTAGGTTGATCATTATTATACACCTTAATTTAGCTTGAAGTCACTTTTAGTTTAAATGGCTAACTTTTGAGATATTTGTAGTGCAACCATGGTAAATTAATTTTGGCAAGCATGCCAAAACTCTGACACCATAGCATTCTGCAGTACAGGTTATATTCAAGTGACTCAATATTTCCTTTTGTGTGGCAATAAATGTTTAATAAGTACACCAGTATCTAAGTTAGATATGTAGATTCAAATCGGCACAGAGTTTGTGAAACGGGCGAGAATGCAAAAAGACAAGATGGCGGCGATAAAACGCCATTGGTTTTTATTTTTTAAATTCCTTAAACTACATGTGTTATTATATATTTCAAATCAAAAGTAGCGGGTAAATATGAAGATTTATGGGAAGAATATATTTTGCTTCTTAACTTATGCTAGGTACACACCTACCGTTTTTCCGCACCCACCTACCGTATACAATCTAAAACTCCTCAAAAGTCGTGAGGTGTGCACTCCCCTAGCACACCTAGCGATTGCGATTCCCGACTAAAAACTCAGTTTTTCGGGCTAAAACGGGCCGATTACGATTGCGATTCGCGATTCGAAAAATGAATCGGCCCATTTTCAGTTTTAAGCGGGTCGGGTTGAGTCGCGAGTTTTAGTGCGCGAATCGTAAACGGTAGGTGTGTACTTGGCATTAAGAATTTACCAGCTCAATTAATTTCCCCGCCATGTCGAAATTCTTCGCCCGTTTTTCTAATATGTTGATTTTGAGATATTTGAAATTCAAACATGCAAACTTAGTTTTGGCAAGCACGCCAAAACTCTGACACCATAGGCTTCAACAGTGACAGGTTCTATCAAATTGTCTCAGTGTTCCCTTCTATGTGGCAATAAATACTTGATATGCGCATCAATATCTAAGTTAGATATGTAGAGTCAAATCTATATCATTATTTTGGTTTTGAAAAGTTGATGCTTCACCGGAGTATGCAGCTTTAATTGGCAAAAATTTAAAATCACTGAAATCAGCAAAATCGCGGTGATCTTTCATCTATTTGTTTTAAATACGTCGGTGAGTGCGTGTGTGGGGCGGAGGAATGGTCGGAGGGACGCTATATTTTGTGGCAATACGTTAGTGATTTGTTAGTAAGCTGGGCGCGAGCGGCCATAAAGTGGGTTTGGTAGGGAAGGTAGGTTATGCATGACGGTAAATTACGTCTGTGATGATCGACGATTGCGCCGCCTGGTGGCGCCACTAGGATATGCAGAAACCACCTCGCCAGAAATGTCAACAACAGATGGTGTACTTAACCCCCCCCCCCCCACCCCTCCCCCATTTTTCTTGTCTTTCTTTGTCATCCATTCATTGTGTCAGCGTGGTATGTGTTTTCATGTACCGTACTTGTACAGTTAATTGGTCCTCCCTCGAATAAGTATCTAAACTCAAGTAGCCCGCATGTCTGTCTTTCAACCCACCTCAATGTAATAGCAGCTTTAAAAATAAAATAATTTTTTTTTTTAATTCTCCATTTAAAAAAAAATCAATTTGAATAATATCTTTTTCTCATCACCGAGGCGCTGGTATTCCGGCCTTAACACTTATGGTGCATATGAACTTTTTATCGAAGAGATGATTGTTGTTTGTTTGTTGTTGCTTTACGTCCTAGCAACATCTAAGGTCATATCAGGACGGGTGGAGGAGATGATGAGATGGTATGAACAATATAGACAATATCAGATTTGAAATCAGGAATTACAAATATTACACTTTGACAATTGAACAATTATTAAGTGAAATATACAAGAATATCGGAACGACAACTGTCCAATTATTAAGTGAATAAACAAAAGTTCTTAGAATGACAACTGACCAATTATTCAGTGAACTACACAAGAATATTGGAACAACAATTAAACATTTAAGTGAAGCATAGAAGGGTTATTGCAATGACAATTGGGTGAATTAAGTGAAATATACAAGTATACGTCGAGTACAATTCTCTGTGAGCTGGATATGCTAATTGTTTGAACCGGATGTTAAACGCTTGATCCGGAAGTGATTCCTTGTCCCTGAACTACACGTTGTCCATGGAGATATATATATATATATATAGTAAAATCTTTCTAACCGACCACCTCCACAGATCGACCACTCCGCTATATCGATCACTTTATTAGGTCAAAAAAGATCGTCCATACAATACCATTGTAATGATTTTTTTTTAACTCCCTAAACCGACCACATCCCTAAATGGACCATTTAAAGTCGGTCCGAATGGTCAGTCGATTTAGAGAGTATATATATATATATATAGACAAATGTCAAATACAAAGTGTGTGTACCAGCATCGGTGGTGGTGAGGTGGTGGTGGTGGAGAGGCTTAGGAAAAGTAGAAGGAGGAGGGGGGAGGTGGAGGAGGAGGATGAGAAGGAGGATGAGGAGAAGGATGATGACGATGACGATGACGATGACGATGACGAGAGGAGGAGAGGAGTGGAGGAGGAAGGAGGAGGAGGAGGAGGGAAGGAGGAGGAGGAGGAGGAGAAGGAGGAGGATGGAGGAGGAGGAGGAGAGGAGGAGGAGGAGGAGGAGGAGGAGGAGGAGGAGAGGAGGAGGAGGAGGAGTAGAGGAGAGGAGAGGAGGAGGAGGAGGAGGAGGAGGAGGCGGAGAAGGAGGAGGAGGAGTGAGAGGAGTAGGAGGAGGAAGGAGGAGGAGGAGAGGAGAGGAGGAGGAGGAGGAGGCGAGGAGGAGAGAGGAGAGGAGGAGGAAGGAGGAGGGGAAGGAGGAGGCGGAGGAGGAGGGGAGGAGGAGGTAGAGGATGCGGTGCTCTTCGTCTGCGTCGGCGATGCGGCTGCGGGCGTGCTGCGTGCTGCGTCTGCGGCGTGACACAACATGAGGAACTCCGGTCACACGGACAACATCTGTCAACACAAACACAGCACGTGGGTAATAGTAGTATCGGCGAATACGAGGATAGGATTTTTTGTGTGACTTACTTATTTTTTAAATATTATATTTGTTCTTGCCCATAAGCGCTTTAGTGGGCTGGCTGTTAGATGGGACACTGATATAGGGCACTTAGGCGGTTACCTAGCGACCGGCTGCCAGATTCCTCCCCATCGCGCTGTGCGTCACGTCACCTCTCACTTACCACTTAACTCCTGAGGGCGGCCTTTCTTATCTCTGCCACCTCGGCGTGCTCAGACGCCAGGGTGCAGGGTTCAACTGCCACGTTAATCACCCGGCTGTCACCCCGTCCTGATATGACCTTAGATGTTGCCAGGACGTAAAACTCCAACAACCAACCCGGCTGTCACTGTTAGCGTTAGCAGTGTTGCTTTCGCTGTTATTGTTACTATAGTAATATTGTTGCTATTGTTGCAATCGTTGTTGCTGCCACAATTGTTGTTATCACTGTCATTATTGCTAGAGTTGCCAGGGTAGGACAATAAGAACTGCCCGGTTGCCCGGGGCACCTACTTTACTCGGTCGGGCAGGTGAAGTTCTCGGTGACCTGCCCGAATGTTCAAGTCGCTATTTTTCTGGTCTGCTGTAGCAGATTTCAATTTCATTTGGCTGACTTGGGTTTAGGCAAGTAGTTTTGCCACTTGGGAAAATACAAAATTCAGTCACTTGCCCATTGGGCAAGTGGGGAAAAAAGTTACTGTTCTACCCTGGTTGCTATTATTGTTAAAGCTATATTATTGTTGTTATCACTGCTATTGATATAATTGTTAGCGCGATCAGGGGGCCCTAGCTTGGGATTTTCAGATGGTACACACCAGACGGGATGACCAAATGAGTTGAGCGTCCGTCTCTCGTTTTGGTAGATCGTGGGACTCGAACACATGGGTTCGAACCCTGGTCGAGTCAAACCAATGACATCAAAATGTGTACTCGTCGCTTCCTAGCCAGGCGCATGACATTATTAGGATAGGGCAAAGACTGGTTGGCTCAGTGTTGGGATAATGTGACTGAGTGGGATATCAGGTGCTGGTGACCTGATCTCCCAGAGAGGCAGCACTATAAAGTTGCCATGAATACGCACTGTCACAAGTTGGTACCCATCCTGATATAACCTTAGGTATTGTCAGGATGTAAAACTCCAAAAACCAACCAAATACCAGATGTTACGCAGATAAAATAAAACACTGTTGAAATAAAACGTGATTGACTAAAATGCTATAAAATAGTATCAGCATAATGTGGCCGTGTGAGATATTGGGTCATGGTGCCAGCGGCCAGCTCTCCAAGTGGGGCAGCACTATAAAGTCGCCATGAGTGCGCACTGTCACAAGTCGGTACTCGTATCGATATGACCTTAGAGGTTGCCAGGACGTAAAACTTCAACAAACAAATAACCCCCCCCCTCACACACACACACACTAAACGCATTCAGCACACTGCTAGGATTCCTGCGACGACGGAGTTTAGGCCAGCCAACAATCACAGTCATCCACACAATGTCCAAAATGCCCAGACACCGCCTCCCGGTTGTGGCCATGGTGGCTGACACGTCTGGACTTTCTGGGCCGGACAGTGAGTGACCCGGCGCTAATTTAGTAATTACTAGATGGCGTGTCTACGGAGCGCCCACTGTCACTATCATATCAGAGAGTAAGGCAGCTTCTCCGCAGAGTGCACGTGCACCTGGGGCCCGCGCACTGCACTGCCATTCGAGCAGCCCGCAGGGCTGCGGCTGAACAAGCGCGGGCAGTGTGAGCTGCTCCCAAGGCGTTCAGCGCTGATCACTGCCGGGTTTCACTCAGGGCGCTATAGATTTGCACAGGCCCCGGGTATGTATTATTTGTGGCGCCGTGTGTTTGTTTATTCTCGATGTCGGACATCCGGGCACTTTTTGCGTTCACACCTCGCAAAGGGTAAAACAAGTGCCACTGTCATAGAGACAACATTAAAACCACCCTAACTATCACAGTAATTTGTGATTTTTGGTGCTTTCAAAGCAAATTTCTCTTGTTTCTATTAAATAGTTCAGATCTTTCTCTACAATTTCAGATTCAGCTTTTTTTTTATCAGTCAATTGGAAGTTCTTGAATTTATTTTGCGAAAATAGTTTTTGAGGCCATGATCTGGTAAGGCTAACACTGGCACTGACACTCAGAATATCCCAACTTTCACTATTATCTCTGTTTTTAATACTTTCAGCATAAATTGCTCTTAGGTTACATTAAATACTTCAGATCTTCCTCTTCAACTGCGCATCAAGATATTTTTAATCGATCCAATGAAAGCTTTAAAATCTATTTTACAAAAATAAATGCTCCGCATAGACATAGCATTGCGGCAGCACACATCACTGTGGTATTTTACCCTTCGCGGGCTAGTTTCCGGGGCTGTGACGTCATGCCGACATCGAGAATAGGGGAGGGGATATTTCCGGCATCACAATATATGCATAATTCTCGTCATTACCATTGGTCGAATCAGCGATGGTCGCAATCTGAGGTTAGAACTTGGCCAATCTTAGCTGTGTACAGATTGCTTTAAAAAAAATAATTACAATTCTCATCATCATCATCACCACCATCATCATCATCGTCGTCGTCTAGAGTCCGTACACATGTGTATGTTTTGGTAAGTCGTTGGATTCCAACTCACAGGTTTGAACCCTGATCGAGTCAAACCTATGACGTAAAAATGTATACTTGTCACTACCTAGCCTGGCACCTGGTATTATTAGGATAGGGAAAGGAGCAGTGGAATGAGGAAGACCAATCGTCTGTGATTGAAATTTCCCTCGCTTAATCAACTAATGTGTACACCCAAAATAAATCAATAAAAATATGGAACTCAAGGGTATTTAAAGGCTGTTTTGGATAGAAATTCAAGATTACTTTCCTTTGGATTTAGTCCGAAATCGCCATTCCAAATGGCAATTTCAGACTAATTTAGATCAGAGGGGACAGCTTAATGGAATTCAAGGATGTTCAAGTCCTTCAAATGGGGAAAATGAAGTTCAAAACTCTTCAAGACTTTCCAGGCCTTGTACGGACCCTCATCGTCATTACATTACTAGTAGTTGTAATAGCAGTAGTAGTAGTAATAACATAGTAGTACTACTAATGGTATCATAATAATAGTGGCAATTAGTAGTTAGTACTAAGTAATAACTATCACTAAAATAGTATTAGTAGTAATAGTATCATTAATATTAGTAGTAGAATTGACATCTCACAAGTTCATGAAAAGAAGGCTCATGTAAACACCAAACTCGCATATATCTATTTATGTTGTCTGCCTTGTATGCTGTACTTACCCACCACACAGTTTAACTGGAAACAAACATGCCTGCCATGTATGCTGTACTTACCCACCTCACAGTTTAACTGGAAACAAACATGTCTGCCTTGTATGCTGTACTTACCCACCACACAGTTTAACTGGAAACAAACATGCCTGCCTTGTATGCTGTACTTACCCACCTCACAGTTTAACTGGAAACAAACATGCCTGCCTTGTATGCTGTACTTACCCACCACACAGTTTAACTGTAAACAAACATGTCTGCCTTGTATGCTGTACTTACACACCACACAGTTTAACTGTAAACAAACATGCCTGCCTTGTATGCTGTACTTACCCACCACACAGTTAAACTGTAAACAAACATGCCTGCCTGCCTTGTATGCTGTACTTACACACCACACAGTTTAACTGTAAACAAACATGCCTGCCTTGTATGCTGTACTTACCCACCACACAGTTTAACTGTAAACAAACATGCCTGCCTTGTATGCTGTACTTACACACCACACAGTTTAACTGTAAACAAACATGCCTGCCTTGTATGCTGTACTTACCCACCACACAGTTAAACTGTAAACAAACATGCCTGCCTGCCTTGTATGCTGTACTTACACACCACACAGTTTAACTGGAAACAAACATGCCTGCCTTGTATGCTGTACTTACCCACCACACAGTTTAACTGGAAACAAACATGCCTGCCTTGTATGCTGTACTTACCCCCTCACCATTTAAAGTTGCATAGTCCGATGCTTTTCAGTTTCTGCCGTTTTCGGAGATAAATACATTATGCTGATCGTTATGATCTACATTACGTTAGTTAATTTAAATGGCTAACTTTTTGGAGATATTTAACATCAAAACATGCCAAATTAATTTTGGCAAGCTTGCCAAAACTCTGACACCATAGACTTCAGTAGAAAGAGGTTCTAATAAATTGACTTATTACAATGTTCTATGCAGCAACACATGCTTAATAAGTGCACCAATATCTAAGTTGAATATGTAGAATCAAATCTAGATAAGTGTCTTGGTTTTGAAGATTCAATGTTTTCATCGGACTATGCACCTTTAACCAGAAAAAAACATGTCTGTTGTGTATGCTCTACTTACCCACCCCATCATTTAAGCAGAAACAAACATGTCTACCCAGCATGTTCTACTTACTCACCCCATCATTTAACCAGAAACAAACATGTCTACCCAGCATGTTCTACTTACCCACCCCATCATTTAACCAGAAACAAACATGTCTACCCAGCATGTTCTACTTACCCACCCATCATTTAACAGAAACAAACATGTTCTACCCAGCATGTTCTACTTACCCACCCACATTTACCAGAAACAAAATGTCTACCGCATGTTCTACTTACCACCCCATCATTTAGTGTTGTGTTTTCCATCATTTAACCAGAAAAACATGTCCTCCAGCATGTCTATTACCCACCCTTTTTGTGTTTCCATCATTTAACCAGAAACAAACATGTCTACCCAGCATGTTCTACTTACCCACCCCATCATTTAACCAGAAACAAACATGTCTACCCAGCATGCTCTACTTACCCACCCCATCATTTAACCAGAAACAAACATGTCTACCCAGCATGCTCTACTTACCCACCCCATCATTTAACCAGAAACAAACATGTCTACCCAGCATGCTCTACTTACCCACCCCATCATTTAACCAGAAACAACATGCTACCCAGCATGTTCTACTTACCCACCCCATCATTTAAACAGAAAAACAAACATGTTACCCAGCATGTTCTAATTACCCACCCCATCATTTAACCAGAAACAAACATGTACCCAGCATGCTCTACTTACCCACCCATCATTTAACCAGAACACATGTCTACCAGCTGTTCTACTTACCACCCATCATTTAACCAGAAACAAACATGTCTACCAGCATTTTTTTTTGTGTTGTTCTACTTACCCCCCCATCATTTAACCAGAAACAAACATGTCTCCCAGCATGTTCTACTACCCACCCCATCATTTAACAGAAACAAACATGTCTACCCAGCATGTTCTACTTACCCACCCCATCATTTAACCAGAAACAAACATGTCTACCCAGCATGCTCTACTTACCCACCCCATCATTTAACCAGAAACAAACATGTCTACCCAGCATGTTCTACTTACCCACCCCATCATTTAACCAGAAACAAACATGTCTACCCAGCATGTTCTACTTACCCACCACATCATTTAACCAGAAACAAACATGTCTACCCAGCATGTTCTACTTACCCACCCCATCATTTAACCAGAAACAAACATGTCTACCCAGCATGTTCTACTTACCCACCCCATCATTTAACCAGAAACAAACATGTCTACCCAGCATGCTCTACTTACCCACCCATATTTAACCAGAAACAAACATGTCTACCCAGCATGTTCTACTTACCACCCATCATTTAACCAGAACAACATGTCTACCCAGCATGTTCTACTTACCCACCCCATCATTTATGTTTGTACTTACCCACCCATCATTTAACCAGAAACAAACATGTCTACCCAGCATGTTTACTTACCCACCCCATCATTTAACCAGAAACAAACATGTCTACCCAGCATGCTCTACTTACCCACCCCATCATTTAACCAGAAACAAACATGTCTACCCAGCATGTTCTACTTACCCACCCCATCATTTAACCAGAAACAAACATGTCTACCCAGCATGTTCTACTTACCCACCCCATCATTTAACCAGAAACAAACATGTCTACCAGCATGTTCTACTTACCCACCCCATCATTTAACCAGAAACAAACATGTCTACCCAGCATGTTCTACTTACCCACCCCATCATTTAACCAGAAACAAACATGTCTACCCAGCATGCTATACTTACCCACCCCATCATTTAACCAGAAACAAACATGTCTACCCAGCATGTTCTACTTACCCACCCCATCATTTAACCAGAAACAAACATGTCTACCCAGCATGTTCTACTTACCCACCCCATCATTTAACCAGAAACAAACATGTCTACCCAGCATGCTCTACTTACCCACCCCATCATTTAACCAGAACAAAACATGTCTACCCGCATGCTCTACTTACCCACCCCATCATTAACCAGAAACAAACATGCCTACCCAGCATGCTCTACTTACCCACCCCATCATTTAACCAGAAACAAACATGTCTACCCAGCGTGCTCTACTTACCCACCCCATCATTTAACCAGAAACAAACATGTCTACCCAGCATGCTCTACTTACCCACCACATCATTTAACCAGAAACAAACATGTCTACCCAGCATGTTCTACTTACCCACCCCATCATTTAACCAGAAACAAACATGTCTACCCAGCATGCTCTACTTACCCACCCCATCATTTAAGCAGAAACACAGATGTCTACCCTGTATGCTCGACTTACCCACCTCATACTTTAACCAGAAACAAACATGTCTACCCTGCATGCTCTACTTACCAACCTCATACTTTAACCAGAAACAAACATGTCTGCCTTGCATGCTCTACTTACCCACCACACCGCTTAATCGGGAAACACAATTTTTTGCCTTGTACACCCTACTTACCCACCCGACCATTTAACCAGAAACAAACATCACTTTGCCATGCCTTAGCCTACAGGTCTGTTTTTGCCCTACTTACTCAACTCAGGCCGCACTCGGCCTGAAAGGTTGTGAGGAAACCATGCCCAACGTTAACGGCGCCAGTGAGTCAGAGAATTAATGACAGGAGATGACTTTCGCCACCAACCCGCCCTCTAGTGGCAATGATAGAACTAATGCGGGTAACAGCTCATTGTACACCTTGCTTTGTCCTGTAGAGGATTTCCACTACCAACTCACTATTTGATGGCAGTGGCTAGAATAAATGTGAGGGGCAGCTCACTCTGCAGCATGAGCAGACGGGATAGCCGAATGAGTTAGAGCGTC
Source organism: Branchipolynoe longqiensis (assembly GCA_030323885.1). NCBI lineage: Eukaryota > Metazoa > Annelida > Polychaeta > Phyllodocida > Polynoidae > Branchipolynoe > Branchipolynoe longqiensis. Next base: position 23,893,517 of record CM059198.1, on the reverse strand, counting down.
CGTCTCCCGTGTTGGTAGATCGTGGGTTCGAACCCTGGTCGAGTCAAACCAATGACTTCAAAATTGATACTTGTCGCTTCCTAGCCTGGCGCTCGGCATTATTAGGATAGGACAAGGACTGGTTGGCTCAGTGTCAGGATAATATGACTGAGTGGGATATCAGATCATAGTGCTGGCAGCCTGGTCTTCCAGTGGGGCAGCACTGTCACAAGTCGCCATGAGTGTGCACTGTCACAAGTCGGTACCTGTCCTGATATGACCTTAGATGTTGCTAGGACTTAAAACAACAACAAACACTGTGCAGCATGCTTTGTCGAAAAAGACCTCTAGTGGATTTCCACCACTAACCTGCCCTCTGATGGCAGTGGCAAAAACTTATATTTTAGTAGCAGCACACTGTGCATCATGCTCCGTGCAAAAGGCGTTATACTATAAGACATTTTTGCAGAGCATGCTGTTACAGAACATGTTTATTACCAAGTGGCAAGAACTAATGTTGTTGGCACAGATCACTGCGCAGGTTGCTCTGTGAAAAAGGTATTATACTTAACAAAGGATTTCAATAAACCAATCTGCATTATTCTGATGGCAGTGAGAACTATTGTTCCTGCCTTGTATGCTGTACTTACTCACACACAAGTAGGGTGCATTAACTGCAGCTCACTAAACATCCTCTGTGAACTGTGGAAAAGGTCTACTGAAAGCCTAGGACTACATATATCAATCAGCAAGACATAGGTAAGACTTCTAGGACCTAGATTCCCAGCGCATTCAAATCAAAGATTAAAATTTGTTTATATAAAAAGATTGGCACTAGTTCAGTAGTTGCCAACTTGTTTGGAACAGGTCATTAGTAGGACATAGCAAGGACCGCGTAGGTCCAGGGTCTCTGTAAGTGGAATGTCGGATCATGGTGTCAATAGTATGGTGGCACAGGTGGGGGCAGCACTATAAGGCTGCTAGAAGTGTGCACTGTCACAATGAAAGAACCAGATAGTCGATTAGACAATGCACCTGCTTCACATGCAGGAGGTTGTGGGATCAATCCATGGCCGAATTAAAACTAAAGATGTAAATCAATTTGTACTTGTCGCTACCTTGCAATACCATTTTAAGGATATTCGAACTCTCTAAACCGACCACCTCCCTAAATGGACCACTTAAAGTCGGTCCCATGGTTGGTCGATTTAGAGAGGTTTTACTGTATATTAAATCGACCGACCACGGGATTGACTTTAAATGGTGCATTTAGGGAGGTTGTCGGTTTAGGGATTTTTTTTTTTTTTATCCCTACAATGACATTGTATGGGCGATCGTTTGGGACCCAAATAAAGCGATCAATATAGGGGAGTGAGCGATCTGTGGAGGTGGTCCAAGAAAAGGTTGATGCACCCACTCAATGCTCTCCCTCCAACAAAAGGCTGATGCACCCACTCAACGCTCTCCCTCCAACAAAAGGCTGATGCACCCACTATACAATCTCCCTCCAACAGAAGGCTGATGGCCCCCTAAACGCTCTCCCTCCAACAAAAGGCTGATGCACCCACTCAACGCTCTCCCTCATCCAACAAAAGGCTGATGCACCCACTAAACAATCTCCCTTCAACAGAAGGGTGATGCACCCACTAAACGCTCTCCCTCATCCAACAAAAGGCTGATGCACCCACTAAACAATCTCCCTCCAACAGAAGGGTGATGCACCCACTAAACGCTCTCCCTCCAACAAAAGACTGTTGCACCGACTCAATGCTCTCTCTCCAACAAAAGATTAGTGCACCCACTCAATGCTCTCCCCCCAAACAAAAGGCTAATGCACCCACCTAATACTTCCAGATTGAAAAACCAGTTGCCTTGCTACATAGGCTGGGGCTTGTGTCATCCACATTTACCCCATTTTCTAATCGTGTTACCTTGAAAGAAACTGACGGTGATGGTTATTGCACTGCCCACATGCCTGTATCCGGGGGAGGAGAGTGAAAGTTAGAGCTGCCAGACGTTAACTGGACACACAGACAGACAAACTGGAAGGTCTGAAAGTTAGAGCTGCCAGATAAAGTTAGAGCTGCCAGATGTTAACTAGACACACATGCAGACAAACTGGAGGGGTCTGAAGGTTAGAGCTGCCAGACGTTAACTGGACACACAGACAAACTGGAGGGGTCTGAAAGTTAGAGCTGCCAGGCGTTAACTGGACACACAGACAAACTGGAGGGGTCTGAAAGTTAGAGCTGCCAGACGTTAACTGGACACACAAACAAACTGGAGGGGTCTGAAAGTTTAGAGCTGCCAGATGTTAACTGGACACACAGACAGACAAACTGGAAGGGTCCAAATGTCAGAGCTGCCAGACGTTAACTGGACACACAGACAGGCAGACAAACTGAAAGCATTCAAAGAGGCACTATGGCTAGGGTTAAGCCGAGTTAAGGATGCTTAGTTAGATCAGACCCGACAGACACATGAGGTATGTCTGAAGAGCTCGGTGGGAATGCACATGCCCAGACTGAGGCCTGAATGCAAACTCACAGGGGAGCTACCGGTCGGACATAGCAACATGTGGGGCAGGGTGTGTGTGTGTGTGTGTGTGTGTGTGTGTGTGTGTGTGTGTGTGTGTGTGTGTGTGTGTGTGTGTGTGTGTGTGTGTGTGTGTGTGTGGTAAGGAGTAGAGGAGGGGGGTGTAGGGGAGACATGGTGGAGCTTGAGTGTGTAGGAGGATATTCATCTGCACATGAACAATAATATAATACTCATAAAAAAATATTTAAAAAATAAATACCACCTCACCGATAGGATTATGGATATTACGTATAAAGAAACAACTACAGGTAACTTGTTTGCTTCTAATACGAAAAACATCTTTGCCTACAGAATATATTGCTAATTGATTAGCAGTCTACATAGCTGCAGTGCAGTGACTCGAGCCTGGGGCACCGGTCTGGGGTGAGTGAGGACAAAGACCCTATAATACTAAGACGGCTCACTCAACCTGTACTGCGTAATCAAAATGATCAAACCCACCGCTTGCTGCGCTGGCTGTTCTCTTGGTTAAACAGTTGCTATATTATATGTATAAATGTATATATGAATGTGAAAGATGTGTGATGATGGTGATGATGATGATGCTGATGATGATGTGTATTTGTTCATAGCAATTTCATATTGATGTGTATTCATACTTACCTATCTCATGTATAATATAATTGTATGTGTTTACATGTGAAACACCAACCAGGAGCTGGGCTGATCAAACCCACCACAAGGTGGCACTGCAAAATTTACATTACCATGGGAGAGATAGGGAGTGAGCCGTCTTAGTATTATAGGGTTTTTGGTGAGGAGGAGGGGGCGGGCTGAGTGGCGGTTGGGGCACACTGCCCGCTGTGCTTAACGTTGCACAGTCCCATACTTTTGGGTTTCTACTATTTTTTTAATCAAAAAATTTAGGTATGTACATTAGGTTGATCATTATTTGAAGTAACCATTATCTTAAAGCTACATAGTCTGATGAAAACATCAAATTTTCAAACCCAAAGCATTTATCTAGATCTTTTTTTTTTTACTAAATATATTTTATTCAGCGAATGTCTTTTGTCAGCACCAGAGCACTGGTTTTCTGGCCGTTCAGTACAATTTGTCGGTACATAAATGACAATATCAGTTGCAATAATAACAACATGAAAATCCTGTTCGATAATAGAAGCATAATATAAATGAACTACTAGTTGTAATAGTAACTGCGTACAATTCCAGTTCAACATATGTATTTGATTCTGGATGTCTAACTTAAGTTAGATACTGGTGCACTTAATCATATATTTGCCACCTGATACAAGGCAATACTGAGACAATTTACCAGAGCCTGTTACTGCAGAAGCCTATGGTGCCAGAGTTTCTTGCCAAAATTAATTTGGCATGTTTGCACTTCAAATATCTCAAAAGTTTGCATTTTAAAATACAAGTTACTTCAAACTTATACCCCTGTCACACTACGATGTAATGAGCCAATGTAAGCCTGACGTGCTCATGTTTCGTCATTACGTTGACATATGTTGGGTTATGTTATGATGACATCAGAATTACGTTAGACTGATGTCGAGCTACCGGTTCAAAACTTTTGACGTAACTCGAACGTAAGGGTTTACGTTCGCCGTACGTTCTGTACACGTTTGGCGAACGTCAATGACGTTAGACAGACACTGCTCACTATGTTGCACTATGTTGACCCACATTAAACCCAGTGGAAACGTCCACGCGGCGTAATGGGAACGTCAGGAGAACGTATGCCGAACATACTTCCAACGTACGTTCAATGTTTCGCCACCGGGTCATGACGTATGTAATGTCACGTAATGTAACGCAACGTAGTTCTGGCGATGGAATAACGTTCATAACATTCCGTGAGCGTAATTACGTTGTCCTCTCTCATTGAATGATGTTATCACTATGCTTTACCGCCGTTACGCTCTCGTCAACTACGCTGCATCCACGTTCAACTTGTGCCCAAATTTGCATACTATGCCGAGAAGTTCGACGTTTTTCACGTTCTCCCTACGCTGACGCCATTACGTCATAGTGTGACTGGGCCTTAAGGTAAACTAAAGTAGATTATAACGATCAACCTAATATATTTATCTCAGAAAATCAAAACCACTGAACTATACAACTTTAAAGACTTAAATTTTGAGGTATTTTAAGTGAAAATATGCCACATCTAAAGTTTTGGAGTACACGTTGAAATGCTACCGTGTTCTATTAAATAGGAATATATTGATATACCATTCCTTCTGTGCAGTAATAAATATTTCATGGGTGCAACCAGGGTTGTAGTGTTTTTGCCACATGGTGGTAAAATCTGGTAAAAACCATGGTAAAACCGCCCTATCAAAAATAGGTTTTCCGCGCCCAAATTGGCAAAAACTGGCAAAAACACATATAAAATGTTAGCAAACCAAAGAAAAATGTACCTAAGTTTAACAGTCAATGAATTCTTAATAAAAACTTATAAGTTATGATGACTTTAGAGCATAGATAAGGATAGACATTTGATAACAAGTTGTTAGTGTGGATAGTATGCCTTTGAAGACCACTTTTATGTAACGTAGTGAAAAGATGGGCATAATCTGTCTTTGAAAGACATAAAGGTGAGTGTCTTGATAAAAGTATTTAAGATGTCAAAATGAATCCTTTGAGGACTATCTTCAAAGCAGAGCTTTCAGTTGGCGTGGAAAACTACGGGTTTAAAGGTGTGAAAGTTGGTTGTTTGTGGAGTTGGCTAGTACCGTGCACCAATGTCTAAATTAGATATGTGGGATCAAATCTAAGTAAGCGATTAGGCTAAGACAAATTTATTATTTCACCGCAACATCAAATTATGCCGCTTTAAGGGTGGCACAGATGGTTCTAGTAAGCAGTGCCGAGCCTGACCACAGTGTACCTGGAGTAGGCTCGCCTGTAGGGAGCGCCTTGCCTGGACAACACTCCAGGCACTACGGACATGCCCGCCCAGGGTAGGACAGTAACAGTTTTTTCCCACTTGCCCAATCGGGCAAGTGACTAGATGTTCTACTTGCCCAAGTGGCAAAACTACTTTCCCAAGTCCAAAACTGGGCATTTTAAAAACGGACTTTGAAGGACATAAATGGTCATTATCATAAGCAATTAAGAATAGACAGTGCTGTGGACAGTGGTTAATAAGTACAGTTTGTTTGTTTGTTGTTGTTTTAGGTCCTAGCAACATCTAAGGTCATATCAGGACGGGTACCGACTTGTGACAGTGCGCACTCATGGCAACTCATAGTGCTGTCCCACTGGGAAACCAGGCCGTCGGCACCATGACCTGGTATCCCACTCAGTCACATTATCCTGACACTGAGCACACCACTCCTTGCCCTGTCCTAATAATGCCGAGCGCCCAGCTAGGAAGCAACAAGTATCAATTTTTAAGTCATTGGTTTGACTCGACCAGGGTTCGAACCCACGACCCCACTATCTACCAGCACGGGAGATGGGACGCTCTAAGTCTAACTCATTCGGCCATCCCATCTGGTTGTAATAAGTACAACTCGCGCTCAACACACTTCATTAAGTATAGGAGGATACGAGAGGATACGAGAGGATACGAGAGGATACGAGAGGATACGAGAGGAGAGGAGAGGAGAGGAGAGGAGAGGAGAGGAGAGGAGAGGAGAGGAGAGGAGAGGAGAGGAGAGGAGAGGAGAGGAGAGGAGAGGAGAGGAGAGGAGAGAGAGGAGAGGAGAGGAGAGGAGAGGAGAGGAGAGGAGAGGAGAGGAGAGGAGAGGAGAGGAGAGGAGAGGAGAGGAGAGGAGAGGATTATACCGCGCACTGCAGCAATTATTTGGATTGCTGCAGTGTGACTCACCTACGATAGCCAGTAAGCAGCCTGACGGTGACCCCTGACTGAAAGGGTAGCCAATTTTGGTATCTCGGAACTGAGAGAGGAGAGCTTTCAGCATTTCACATAATAACAGTCCAGATATTATGGGAACTAAATTGTTCAAAATTGGATAATAACAAAAATATATGACCCGATACGATAATTGCATTTGCATACTAAACACGCAAGAAAATTGTACCAGTTCTACTGAAGCGATGTGAAAGCATGTTAAAAGTAGTAAAGCGAAGCCACACCAGGTGAATCAACACAAGCCTTACCATTGCCCAACAGCTGTTGTTTCGCCTTCAAGTTAAGCATGTGCCCAAGACCACAGTCACTGACCTAAATAGCACATGAGTAGTAACCAACTTGGTCTTGTAAAAATTCGTAGAACCTGGCGAAAATGATATTTTGGTATAGAAGATGAACCAACTTGGGTGTTCTCTGTGCTATGTGCAGCCAGTCAAAAGATCCATCAAAAGATCCCCCAAACCGATTTCCACCAATCGTTTAAAGCTTAGATTCCATATATGCGGTATGCGGCATGCCATTCGCACCGATCGGTCCATTGAGCGATCCACTTTGCCACATTCGCATTTGGACATATGAAAGCACCAAAATGTTTGGTTTATTTGTTATTGCAAAAATAGATTCATTTGTCATGCAAATATGACAGCTAAAAATGTGAATGGTGAAACTGTACTGCTTGTGTTGGAAACTACTTGATTGTAGACAAAAATATTCAAACATAGCCAGTTTATTTGCAAAGTTGTAACATGCAAAAATGTCATAAAACTAATTTTAGGACTGTTGAGTGTCTGTGTGTAAAACAATGATGCTTGAAAGTGAGCATAATGCGTGTTTCATGAGGTGTCACGTCATAAAACATGCGTTCACCTTCAATTTTCACAATATCAAACCATGCAAGCCAGGGAAAACCATGCCTAGTTCTGAACACAAAAGTTATAATATTATTTCCTAAAATGCATTAAAAGTGCAATAAAAACTTTGTGTCACGGGTGAAACACGTGTTATGGCGAAAATTTATTTCGCGATACAAAATCCAACAATGGATCAAATCTCTTCTCACCATGATTTTCAAATATACCGTGGGCATTTACACACCTACTGATGATGTGGTGTCAAGTCATAAACAAGATGTGCTATGATGCTATTCCTGTGGCGTGTCACACATCGATGAAGAAGAAACACGCGTTCACCTGTTGTCATCGTGATCCTCTAAGTCATCACAATATCTTTTTCTACATAAGAAAACTTATAACACTCAAAAGAAATATTTGCATACATGTAATGTGTAGAAATAATGCCCTGAGCAAATACATTTTTTGCATGCTATTAGCAGTTTCTAACCTAAGTCATTATTGAGTGTCACATGAAACATGGGTTACATGTTACATGAAACATGTGTTACAATTCCAAGAACATCAGAAGTTAGGGAAGTGTTCCAAGATTACTTTGAAATATGTCCACAGCATCAAAAACTAATTAGCATAAATACCTTTTCATCATCGGTGGTGCTTGTTTCATCATGAAGGAACAACTTTTCCTTTCCATGTAACGCATGTTTCAGTATCACAATTTTATATGATCTCTGTTCTACTCTCAAGTGGACAAACACTCATAAGATTGCACTTAGTTACTCATAGTGACTGCTGTTCAAAACATAACTAGGAACAAATAAGGGTCTTGTTCTAAATATTACATAATGAAGGTTTTTGTGTCAGGCCGAAACATGCGTAACGTTCTCCACTTGGTCATGTTCGAAGCCACCCTGACTTGCCGTCGGGGTCCAAGCTGCTCTTTTTAAAATTGTGTCTTAAAATTGGATGTATGTGGAACACAACAAGCCTAATTTGGATAGGCTGTAACATATTTCAGTTTTCACCTCCGATTCCCCCTTTTTGGGACCAGCACTGAAGAAGAACCCAAATATATTACTAGATTGACATTATAGTCTACCTTCCATTAATCTGAAGTAACTAAAAAGTTTTGTTATAAATGGCTAAATTTGGAGAAATTTGAAGTAAAAACATACAAAATTAGTTTTGGTGTGCACGTAAAAATTATGACACCATAGTGTCCAGCAGAAACAGGTTCAATTAAATAGACCTAGCATTCGGTCTGGCTAGTGTTTGTGTGCGCCAGTCATTGAGCGGTTAAAATAGGGCTACACTATTGTTCATGGACGTCAGTCACCAGGTGGCTAAAACCAGGCTGGTATGCGCTAGTATTCATGGACCCCAGTCACCAGGTGGTTCAAATCGGGCTGGTCTGTACTAGTATTCATGGACATCAGGTGGCACTGGTATAGTATTAGACAAACTGATAACCGCCAGAGACCGAGACTGGAGCTGTTTGCACCTGTTGGCTTCTTTCTTACATCTTTGGGAGGGAGGGAGGGAGGGAGGGAGGTTACCCTACTACTTTACTTGTTCGCTTTGTAGGGCTGGCTAATGTAAGTTTGCAATACATTGTTGTTGCCTGAACTTGCTTATCTGTGTTGTTCCTTATCGAATTGGCCATACAACTCCGAATTGGCCATACAACTCATATAATATATAGATTTACAGAGCACAACAATCTTTCTCTTTTTAAAGGGGGGGGGGGAGAGATTGTATAAGCTTCATTAACACCATGCATACAAAGGTTATAATATGGGTGGTGGTAAATAGTTCCTATCAATGGTTCTAGTATTTTCAAATTTATGTTGAGATAACAGTGACATAGAGACAAAATGATGGTCATTAAAAAAGAATTTACAAAAGATAAATGTAAGTTTATTCTACCAAGCAAAGTTATTTTTTTAATCCTGGGTCACTGGTCTTTTGACCATTCGACATTACTATTATTTACATAATTTAAATTCCCCAATGTAGACATAAGGTGCGTGTGGGAGATAGGGATATACATCATGTATAATAATAATAATAATAATAATAATAACAACACTTATAATCAAGAAGAAAGTAACACAAAGATGATCTAAATAGGTACTTACTAGGATAGATCTATATAGGCAGTGGCTACCCGTACGTGACCGTACGTGTAGAGTTGAAGTCTAGGCGTATGTGCGCATGCGCGGTCGTTCCTCACGTATCTTTAGCAGTTGCTAAGCGTATGCGACTGTACTGGTAGAATCAAAGTCTAGGCGTACATGCACATTGCATAAATATATATAATAAATTAAGATTTTAATTTGGTGGAAGTAGCCCTAACCCTAACCCTACAGATGCGAGCGCAGCGCACGCACATACACCTAGACTTCAACTCTACCCGTACGGTCATGTATGGGTAGACACTACGATCTATAAGCAGGCTTGGTTGAGCCATGGTTATATGGGAGAGTGAATGGGTCCGGGTGGCAGGTCAATAGATCTACCTCTTAAAATTACTAGACATATCTGAATTAGTCATTTATAATTATATAGGGCCAGGTAATTAGTGACCGATAGTTAATACACCCACACCTACTCACCCACCCACACCTACTCACCCACCCACACCTACTCACACACAAAGGCTATACCATATGTTCATTGTTTTACACACATTTCGCAGTCACCAACATACACGTCCATCATTAATGACCAACTAAAATAGCGAATAGGTAAGTCCTTTAGCAATTAGCTAAAATTTACTGGAATCAGTTCTGAAATAAACCGCTAGGGGTTGGTTCACTGACAAGCCCTTAATTACACAATATGTGTGAATAAGGCATGACCACATGTGGCGCTCCCGGCGACCTTTTTGCAAAGGTCACGCCATCCCGTGTTGGTTTTTACCGGCTCACTGACATTTCCCCGACCAATTCTACGAAAATGTAGCGATAGAGGTGCAAGTACAAGGAACCCTTTACTTTGGAAATGTTGATTAACAATAATTGTTTCGAAATTTGATAAGTGGTTAAAGTTGCGAGTTTTTGCTATATTAAAAAATATATATATATTAGGTTGATTGTTATCATCGACTTCACTTTAGTTTAGGGGTAGCTTTGATTTTAAATGGCCAACTTTGGAGATATTTGAAGTGAAAAGAAAAAGCAAAATAATGTGCATGTATGATGTACACACCATAATCGTGCTGGCCATTAAAAGGCTTGTGACCTGCAGAAGTGACCTTCATTTTATTATGTCCTATGCCGGAATAACAGTTTAATAAATGCACCTGTACCTAAGTTGGATATATGGAATCAAATGTTTTGATTTAAAAAATGTTATGGCTTCATCAGATTATGCAATTACAACAACAGCTTATTTTGTGCAGCAATTTTACCTGTATTTATACCGCCAAATATGGTCCACAACTTTAGGCGATTGCAGCGATCCAAGTACCTTTTATCATGCTTCGATAGGTGAACAAAAACAAAAAGGTTCACTGCGTACATGGTGTATATGTTATGGGGTACAGCTTAGAAGTAATTTCAATAAAAGGATATGAGTCTGTCTCAAAAGGTGCTAAGCAATATGGGACAAAACTTTGTCCATTGTAACGATCAACATACTATCTGCTTATGCATTTGGTGTTTCATAATCCCAATAGAATACATATTGATTTGAAGCAAATGTCCTTGTGCTTTCAGTGTAACCGTTTCTGTGCTGTTTTGTATGAATCGTTACAATGGACCAAAAAAAAAAGAGTTATCACCTTTTGAGACAGGCTCATATACAATACAAGTTATAACAATGTCTCAATAGCCTTGTTCCATACAAACAGCATATTCCCACAATGTGATGCATTGTGTTCCTGGTGTGCCAGAGTTGGGTGCTTTCCCCCTGACAGGACTGTCCCCAAAGTCCAATAATGGTCAGCATTAAATTTACCATTTAATGGATTGTTTCTGCCATATTTTCTTGCCATGAATAAATTCGATTAATTGTTATAATCTAGCTTACTTTGGTCTGAAGTAACTTTGATTATAAATGGCTAACTTTGGAGACATCTGCGGTGAAAAAATGCTAAATTACTGTTAGTGTCCACACTGAAATACTGAATACCATAGCCAGGCATAGGCTTAAGCAGTCGGATCAAATCTAGGTATCTGTTTTTTGGTTTTTGGAATTTAGTGCTTTCATCGGACTGTGCTGCAGCTTTAACTAAACTGACTCACTCCTTATAAAGTTTATAGACGTTCAAGGGTCGAATTGTGTAGAGTTTAAGACCTCTGTGTGAGCAGTCAGGAGTTTATGTGTGTACAGTCAGAACCCTCTATGTACAGTCAGAACCCTCTGTGTGCAATCTGAACCCTCTGTGTATAGTCAGAGCCCTCTGTGTATAGTCAGAGCCCTCTGTGTACAGTCAGAACCGTCTGTGTACAGTCAGAGTCCACTGTGTTTTTAGGTCAGTGACAAGTTTCTGTGCACCATTATACTAAATCTCCCTTAACCCGACACCCATCCCCAAACTGTCGACAGAATCGATAATCTGACCAACATTTGGGTGTAGTCGGCCCAGTCAAAGCCAGACAATCATCGATAATCGATCAAACAAATAAATTTAAAATGCTCGAGTTTGTGACAAACACATCTTGCGGATTGATCATTTAATTTACTAATACCAACATCAGGGTTCATCTGATGTAGAAAATTGGACAACCTCTGTAGCTGGAGGTCGCCGTGATTTAATTCCCGTTCAAACACCTTTTTTTAATATTAGAAAACATACGCTTAGAACCACAGATGGCATGACATTACGTATGCACGTACGTATGCACTGTTCATGATTCTTGTTATAACTACACTGATGACCTTGCTCACGACAAGATAATCGATACCGATCATGTTCTCCAGTGACAAGATGCCTCGACCTGCCTGCAGGTTATGTACTCTGAATAATTTTTTTGTTTAAATCACTTATTCTCTTTCGCTCTTTTGTCCGTGTGAGTAAATTAGGAAATACTCTATTTCATAATGTCGTTACATTTTCAAACATAGGCTACATAGCTGTCCCTTTTCTTTGTGGAAATATACACTACAAAACACATGCACGTGTGTTAAAATGTTTTCATGGATTGATGGTTAATTTTAACCGTTTTCTCAATTTATATAAGATCAAAATGAAAAAATGAAAAAACTAAATTTCAACTGTAACATATACACAACATATAAACCTTCATATGAATATTTATTTTGCTATTATTTTTATAATGTTTTCACCTTTGGTTTCCATGTCGTGTCACAAAAGTGGTACACAACTTCTGAGAACGACCCTTATAAGTTATATATTATATATTTCAAATGGACAATTTAAATTTAACCTCTGAAAATCTATTTTTACGAGCAGAATTCTGCGGGTATCAATTTCATCCTGCCCCTCACTAGGGTATGGATGTGGTTTCTACTAGTCTAGGGTTTGTAATGATGGGGAAATAACTTTTGGTATTTGAGTAGTGTCTTTTATACAAAAGTGAAGCTTCTATTAGGATGTTACGGTATCCTCGGCTTCCATCCCAACTTCCACAATCTGTACTCTATATGTAGGTACTCCAAACTGATTTTTAAGATGTATATATTTGCATTTCACGTTCAGTGGTATAAAATGTATCTTGATGTGATAATCGGTTCAAAAGTTATGAGCATTTTAAAATATAATTTTGAGGGCTTTTTTCATCCAAAAATGAAATTGGCCAAATTAGCAAATTCATAAAGCCATAGAACATAGAACACTTGGAAACCAAAACTAAGCATAATCAAGTTTCATATATATCATATAGATTGTTTCTTTTTTTTCGGGAAGAAAAACAAAAAAATAACACAGATATACAACTTTTAAAACAGCTAAAATATCAATTAACAGTACCGAGTTAGTTAGGAATAAAAGTAACATTTTCATGGACATTTCAAAATTCCATATCTCAGCTTCTAATTAAGATACAGAGATAAATTTGGTATCACTAAAATCAGCAGAACTGTATCTATAACGTGCATGTACTTTAAATATTTAGACAATTGAACACTAAAATTGTGTTCCAACTACCATTCATGACACATGAAATTTGGTTATATGCCTTCACAATGTCTTCAATACACACATGACAAACACAGCATTCACTGCTCACAGACAGAACATTATTTTGTAGTAGGAATCAGTTACAGCAACATCATCCACTTTGGAGCATTTGAACTTGAAGTAGTGTTTTCAGCTCGCCGGTTGACAAATCGGTCTCACTTCTTCAGCTTCTTGATTCACATGCCGTGAATGAGTTTACTATTGTTTATGCTGATTTAATAGCAAAAAGCTTGCTCTTTAATTTGACAGCTGTTGAACCTGGAATTGTTGTCCTTGTCACTGTGAAATCTTGTCTTCAACTTTTCCTTTTGAATTTTCCCCTCACTTCTATCACATGTATCTCAACAGGGATGGCCACTCGTGGCTTACACATGCTTTTCTGCTCAAGGGGGAACCTCCCCCTGAATGTATTGGGTGTCAGTCCCCACTGACACTCAAACACATTTTACTAAGTTGCGTTGATTTTTTGGCCCTGCGCCAACGGTTCTACACTGCAGACAGTATGCATGACCTTTTTACTAAGGTAAAACAGGAAAACATTTTAGCCTTTTTGAGGGCAGCTGGACTGTACCACCTTATGTAGTTTACTAAATGGATTCTATCAATTATTAATAAAACTTTTCTTTTTCTATGGGAATTTGTTTCCCTTGACCACAAATATATGATTGTGAGCTTTCTAATTTAATCAGTGTCTATTGGCACATAATTGATTGTCTGCTTTTACATGTAAAAGCGATGGTTTGAACAAAAGACAAACATTTCTCGCCGTGAATATGGCCTATGCTGCCGACACGGCGTAAAGCAACCACCAATCAATCAATCTCAACAGGGTTGGTCTCAAAATGAGGCTCAAACTGTCTTCTGTTCTGCCATTGTTAGAACATTGTAGTAACTACTTAACACACCAATCACTGCCACACAAAAGACATGGTGGTTCGGTGCCAACTCCTGCCACGTTTCATGCAGCCTGACTGAGTCACTGATGGCAGTCTGTTTGGAGTAGCTACTATATGCCATGCCTCTTTAATAATGCGATGCCGATAGCATCAAATATGCATCATGGACGCATGGATGTGATTTAGATTACCATAACGCGCTTGTCTACAGTACCGGAACTAGCAGGAAGAAAGTTGTGATCACTTTTGAACAAGCCCGCACCATTAAAGTTGCATAGTCCGATGGTTTTGAGCTTGTGTAATTTTCTGAGATAAATATAGTAGTTTGATCGCAATAATCTACCTTCCTTCAGTTTGAAATAACTTGTATTTTAAATGGCTAACTTGAGATATTTGAAGTGCAAAACACACTAAATTAATTTTGGCTATCATGCTAAAAGTAGTAAAACTCGGACATCACAGGCTTCTGAATTAACTGGTTCCATTAAATTGGCTCTGTATTCCGTTCTATGTGGTGAAAAATGCTTGAAAACTGAACCAGTATCAATAGGTACCGGCAGCGCCCATTAAAAGTCCAGGAATGGTGCTTTTTTCATCAATATTCACATGCTTGTAACTATGTCTGTATGTATATGATTTAGATGAAATTACATAACCTAGAACATCAACATATGTTCTATCCGATGATGTTGTTGGATAGAATATATAGTAAGTTTGTATTTAAGTAAACTCCATTTGTATGATGAGTGTATTTAGTGAATATTCCTTCATTCCTGATTTAAATGAAAACGACTGCTAAAACAGGGTATTTTTAATGGGCTCGCGCTTCCTTGCACTACCTCGTAGAAAGTCAGGGATGGTATCACAAGAAGCGCAATGACCTCACCTTTCTAACCATATATGATGACACCCATTTAGAAACATGTATTTGACATTGATGTCTATTGAGTTATATCACAAAATATATAATCTAATATTGTACCAAATTTGGGGAAGATCCAACCATTGCTTTAGGTACAGTGAATATTTAAAGATTTATTTAAATCAATATTTTTGGTTTGATACACTTTTAATCTGTATTTGCAATCAAAATACAGCTTTTCATATTTTCAGTTTAAATCTGTGGTATAGCTAATATGCATTAGTTCCATATGCTATGTGTGCAAAATTTGAAGGAGATCCAACTATTAGATAAGCCACAGTGAGTGTTCAAAGCTTGATGAACTAATTTATATTTTTGATTTTGTACACTTTTCTTTAGTATATGCAATCAAAATTCACATTTTGTATTTCTAGATTGAATATTAAAACGATAATGTGTATTACCTCCAGATGATATGCACTGTCAATTTATAGGATGATACACCAATTGGTTAAGCTACAATCAACATTTAAAAATTCATCAAATTAATATATTTGGTTTTTTGACAATTTATCTTTATATGTTCAATCAAAATTCAATATTTTTCATATTTTTGAATATAATATTGATATACATAATATCTATTAGTCTCAGGGAATGCTTATTGTAATACTGTGCCAAATCTGAGGAAGATTCAAGAGGTTGTTTAGCTGCAATGAGCTTTCAAAGATAGGAAAATTATACAAATTTCACTTACAGATGTTGTTTACATGCAAACAATTACACTTTTTCACATTTTTGGATGCAAATATCTTTTGAATCTCTGCAGATAGAGGTCTGGAAAAAAATAGACTATTAAACTGTTATGAATATGTGAACTATTTTGCATTTATTCAGTATTGTTGCAGTTTTTCAAGAAAATACCATGCTTTGAAAATGGCTATTTGGCCAAATGAGAAAGATTTTTTTGTTACGAATTGCACTTTAAATTCCTTTATATATGTACAATAGAAATTGGTTAGCAGAAAACACCTGACATGGTTCCACTTGTTATTATACTTGGTCAAATTCCACTTTTAATTGGAAATTAATACATTTTTATATATTAATTCTTTAAAATTGATTATCTCAAAAACAATAACATATATAGCCTAACTCTTTTTGGATTTGGGTTTGTAAATTCATAGTCTACAGGAAGGAATAACAATATTGTACCCTGTGCATATTTTTAAATTTCGCTGCCTGTACCTAGTATCAAAGTTAGATATGTAGAATCAAATCTAGATAATTGTTTCCCCTTCCCTTTTACGAAATAAACTAAAACATACACACACCAATGGTGTATGTATGTATGTATGTATGTATGTATGTATGTATGTATGTATGTATGTATGTATGTATGTATGTATGTATGTATGTATGTATGTATGTATGTATGTATGTATGTATGTATGTATGTATGATGTATGTGTGTATGTATACATGTTACACACAAGCAAATGCTACCTATATTGAGGTTCTCCATGAACGAAGTGTGCCTGGAACAGATGTAACCACGACAATAGTTAAATTCAAGGCTTTTCATGGCCTTGAAGTGAGGCAAATGAAGTTCAAGTCTTTTCACAACTTTCCAGGCCCCGTGCGGACCCTATGTACGTTATAACAGGAAACCTACATACAGTTACTTACAAGGCAGTGTGAAACGCCACACTGCATCGCCCAGGAGCTGGGTAGTAGATGCCACTTAGTGTGGCCGAGCAGCTCAGGTCACTAATTAGCACAGTCAGTAATTATCCACCCAGTGTCGCTCGCCGTTCTAAGGCAGTCATTAGATAACTACCGAACATCTTATGGATCTTCTGCCAGTAGTACCCAGCTATTTTTTTTTACTAAATGTATTTTATTCAGCGAATAATGTCTTTTGTCAGCGCCAGAGCACTGGTCTTCCAGCCGTTCATTACAATTTGTTGGTACATAAATGACAATATCAGTTGCAATAATAACCACATGAAAAACCTGTTCGATAATACGAAGGCATAATATTAAATTGACTGCTATTTTGTTCGTAAATAGTAACTGCATGCAATTCAGGTTCTCAACTCGCATATGTATTATGCATTGGGTGAGCATGCATAAATAAATGTACAAGATGACTCTAGAATTGTGTTTAAACACTTCTTTCTTCCTTTGTTTTCTCTCTTCTCTTTTCAAAAAGATATAACATATCTACAATACACATATATATATACTATATTGCAAATATGCAAATCAGTGGATCCAATCACCAATACCAAATGCGGAAACCTGGCCATTTAAAATCTTTTTATTTTTTATCCCATCACGAGTGTTCCGTTCTGTGTGGCCTAATGATGGGATCGCGGTCTGAGATTGCAGTGGGGACTTACATCATACAGGTTTTATGTCAATTTAAAGGAAAATTTTAGGTAATAGGTTTTGAAAGAAGGTGTAATAGGGGTGGGGTAAGGGCGGGAAGGGGATCAGCATGCAGGGCTGTGTAGTGCATTTGAGAACATGTATATATATATGTATGTACAAGGGTCAGGGCAAGGAAGGCCTTTAGAATACCTATAACCGTGTCAGGGTCTGACAGGCCGGTTGTATTTTCATAAAGTTTTTAAATTCAAGGAGACTTGTGGACTGTCTTGTCCTCACTGGAAGTTTATTCCACAATGTGCCACCTCTGTAAATCGGTGCTTTAGTCAGTTTGTTTGTTAGTGGCATGGGTGTTTTTAGAAGTGTAGCACCGCTCTGTCTGGTTACTCTGCTTGTATGGTCAACATATTGTTCATCATTGGATCTTTTATACATGAGAATGAGGAGATGTGTGTCCCTCCTTTGGCTAAGGTAGCTGACTTGTGCTTTAACATGCATTTCCTTTACAGACAGCGTTTTCCCTCTGTAGACAGTTCTAAGTGCCCTGTTTTGAATCCTCTGTAATTTGTTTTCTTGTTGTTTTGTCAGCAGTCCATATATTAAATCATTGTAGTCAATTATTGGAAGAATAGTGGCTTTATGTAGTAACAGGGCTGTATTCTCGCTCATGTAGTACCTAATTTTTCTGAAAGTTGTCATTTTTATGGCTATCATTTGAGTAAGTCTTGAGAGTTGTCGATTACCATTTAGTGTAGAATCGAGTGTGGTCCCTAAATATTTGTATGATTCTACCTCATTCAATAGTGCATCACCCAAATGTAAATTGATAGGTTGTGCTCTGGATTTTTTTACTTTGGTTGCAAAAATTATGTATTCAGATTTCTTTGCATTAATTGTCAGTTTATTTTCCTTACACCAGATGTTAACCTTATCTAGTACATCCTCAACTACCTCTGCTGCAGATGCAATGTTTGGGCTATGGACTGTGAGGGCCGCATCATCAGCAAACAGTGTGAACATGGCCTCATTTGTTACCAAGGGCAAGTCATTAATGAATATGAGGAAGAGTAGTGGCCCAAGCGTGGAACCCTGGGGTACTCCAGTTCTAATTGATCTCTCCATTGACTTAGTGCCATTTATTTTTGTAACTTGTTGTCTATTTGATAGATAGTTGGCTATAAATGTACAAGATTTAGGACCAAGTCCTGCCCTTTCAATTTTCCACAGTAAAATGTCATGGTCTATTGTGTCAAAGGCTTTCTTGAAATCAAGAAAAACAGTTATTGTCAGATCTCCTCTATCCATATTAGTCAGCAGTTCATCTAATAAAGTGGCTAGGGCTATTGTGGTTGATTTATCTTTTCTGAAGCCATTTTGCTGTTTGGCAAGGTAGTTGGTGTCTTCCAAGAAGGTTTTTATTTGATCATGGATTATTTGTTCGATGACTTTTCCAGGGAGGGGCAGTATTGATATTGGTCGCAGTTCATTGCATGATTTAGGATTACTTATCTTTGGTATTGGTGTGACAGTAGCTATTTTCCATTTATCTGGGAATACACCTGTTTCAATGACAAGGTTGTAGAGATGTGTAAATTCATTTATTAGGATGCTACTGGCAGTCTTAATGAAGGCTGAATTTATATTCATCATACCAGATGATTTATATGATGAAAGTTCCTCAATCTTGGTGAGTACTTCTTTTCTTGTTGTTTTCTCAAGATTGTATTCATGTTGATTTGCGACTGGGTGATAATTTTGTGGATATTTGGTTTTTTGTTTGAATTTCTTGGCGAGGTTTGCCCCAATGTCTACAAAATAGTTGTTTATTACTTCAGCTAACTGACCATCAGCTAACTGACCAGCTCACCTGTGCTGTCGTCTACTATGCTGTTTATCTGTGGTTTGGCTTCTGGTTGAATTTGACTTAGTTCATACCAGAATTTCTTAGGATTCTGGTTGTGCTTTATGGCTTGATCAATGTAGTACATAGATTTCGCTTTCCTCACCTCTGTTCTGCCTTTACTTGTTAAGCATTTTGCTATAAACTGGTCTCCTGGGTCTTTGGTTAGGTCAGCCTTTTGCTTAAAATAATCTCTGTCCTTTTGTAGTTCTATCAGTTCATTGGTGATGTAAACAGCCGTGTTCTCTCTTATTTTTAGTTCAGTCATCGGACAAAGTGTATCTGCTGCCTGGTTGATCATATCTTCTAAAATATCCCAACATTTGTTGGGATGCTGTTCTTCAAATATTGTAGTGGGGTTATAACTCTGCAAGATTGTCCTAAGTGCATCAGTTGAAAAGTTTCTACATGTCCTTCCGCAGTATGCGGTGGTTTTTTGGTTGTTTCTGGGTTTCTTTTTGATAATATAGACTGGCTTATGGTCACTGACATTGTAGTTAAGGACTCCTGCTTGAGTGCAATACTTGATGTTAGTAAAGGCTAAATCGATTGTGGTTGCAGTAGTTCTAGTTGACCTAGTCGGTTTATCTATCAGCTGTTGGATCTCATGTTCTGAAGCAAATTGATTTATGATTATGGCTGGTAGCTTTCTCTTAGCACTACAGTCTGCATTGAAGTCGCCTATCAGTAGGGTCTCATACTTGTCTATGTCATCTATTTCACTCATCATAATGCTCAATTCCTCAAAGGCCTGTTTAACACTTCCATCTGGTGGTCTGTACACATTTCCAATTAGGATCTTCTTTGAATAAGGCCTTGTTACAAGCACCCATTGTAGTTCCAGCACAGTATTTGAAATATTTTTATCTGCATATGTATTAGAATCTATGACGTTGGTTGTTGGAGTGTTATGTCCTGGCAATATGTACAGTCATATCAGGATGGGTTCCGACTTGTGACAGTGTGCAATCATGGTGACTTTATGCTGCTGCCCCACTGGGAGACCATTCTGCCAGCACCATGACCTGATATTCCACTCAGTTACATTATCCTGATACTGAGCCAACCAGTCCTTGCCCTATCCTAATAATGCCGAGCGCCTGGCTAGCAAGTGACAAGTATACATTTTAACGTCATTGGTTTGACTCGACCTGAGTTCAAACCTGTGGGGACGAATCCCACGATCTACCAAAACGGGAGCCGGATGCTCAACTCATTCAGCCACCCCATCTGGTCCTTAGCTATGAGGTACTAACAAAACTAAACATACATGACATGTGCATATGATTTGTTGATGTTGTCTGAATGGCAACACAAAGCGACTGTTAAATTTGCACAATCAGATGGTTCTTGAATTGCTGCATATTTTTAACATTAATATATTAGATTGAAAATTATTATCTATATTTACTTTAGTTTGAGCTAACTTTTATCTTAAAGGGTTATTTGAGGTGAAAATAGCTAGAATTAATTTTAGTGCTCCTGTTGAAATGCTGGACACCGTAGGCTTCAGCAGTGACAGGCTCAATTTTTATTGAGTTAGCATTCCTCCTGTCCAGCAATAAATGCTTACTTTGTGTGCTAGCATCTAAATTAGATATGTAAAATCAAATACAGGCAAGTGGTGTGCATTATAATTTGATGGTTTTATTGCACCAGGCAGCTTTAACAAAACTGGAATTGCGTGGCTAGAATATTTGGGGAGGGAAGGGGGAGGGGAGGGGGGAGAGAGGGGAGGAAGAAGGGGGGAAGGTGTCAGTACGAATGACCATCATCATTCATCATCATGCTGTCGGTCGCGATACGACAAAGACTGCTTTCATTACTTTAATGCCGCTCTCCATTTAGCTCTCTGCTGTGAGACTGGTGTCCATGAGTCGGTCTCAATGTCTCTCAGCATCAGGTTTCTCTTGATGTTATCCCTGAACCAGAGACGAGGGCGCCCTCTCTCTCTGTAACCAGAAGACAGTTGAGAATAGAGGATCTGCTTTGGTAGCCTGTCTGATGACATCCTCATGAGGTGTCCAGTCCACCGGAGATTCTTTTTGATCAAAAGATCTTCCATAGAGGGCAGCCCTGTCCGTTCGAGTATTTCCTTACATTTCATGAAAGCTGCCTGCAAAAGCCTTCGTTTCTGTCAAGAACCTGTACCACAAGGCAGTGGTTTACAACTCTGCAGGGCAGGGGCGTCAAACTCCCTGAGGTATTGCAATACCTGCATGCCATCATCATTAGTCCCATCATTAAGGGGCTACGATAGAATCGATTTATATTGAACTAGTTCAATACAGTACGCACAACACTACACAAAAATGATATGGCTCTTATACTTAAGCCTTAAGGACTAAGATAATAATTAACAAAGATGCTATAATATGGGCCACTCACTCAGCATGTACTGTGCAATCAAAATGATCAAACCCACCACTTGGTGCGCTGGCTGTTCTCTTGGTTAAACATATAGCGATATAGCGAATGGTAGACAGGAAGTGTGAACACTTATTTGTCTCTCATTTTTGCTTGAGTGCAAGTAAATAAGCAACACAAGGAGTAATTAGTAGCATGTGGTGAATAAGGGGTCAAATTTCCCTGGATCATCAGCCCATGCTTTTTCTAATCTATTCTTGAATGAATTAATTGACTATACAGTTGCTATATTATATGTATAAATGTATATATGAATGTGAAAGATGTGTGATGATGCTGATGATGATGGGTATTTGTTCATAGCAATTACATATTGATGTGTATTCATACTTACCTATCTCATGTATAATATAATTGTATGTGTTTACATGTGAAACACCAACCAGCAGCCGGGCTGATCAAACCCACCAAGGTGGCACTGCGAAATTTACATTACTATGGGAGAGATAGGGAGTGAGCCGTCTTAGTATTATAGGGTCTTTGTAATTTATCACTTAAATTCAAATAAAAAAAAATATATGTATTGAATTACATACATAGATAATTAATGTATAATATATGTATATTTCTTTTTTTTTTTAAACATAGTCCATTTCATCAATATTTTGATTATCCATCGACCTTTAAAGTTCACTTGATCTATACATATATTAAATATGATGGATTAAATGCATGAGGGGTGCTTCTCTAGATATATGTCTTCAGAATAAACTAAGTTTAAATCAACTGTAAATGAAAGGTCACAATTATTCACCATCGTATCTTTATCAATTCTATGTATACATCTCTTCAAGCCTACAGCTGTGTAGCTTGCGTAGTAGCTGCTATTCACACTATTCATGTGTGACCTAATTCGGCATCAGAACGAGTCTAGTAAGTGTTGGTATTGGAAATGGCCATAAGACACTAATGTGTGCCGATGTGTATGAACTACTACAGAAATTAAAGGAGTAAAATTTAAAGATATTAACTTTTGAAACTATCATAATCATTTTTGCTTACCTTTTTTCTATTTATTGTTCAATTTTCATGAAGATTGAGTGATGATCAGATGCATTTCAGTAGGCAATGTCAACAATGTCACTCACCTTGGCTGCCAATATTTTCTTAAATTCAAAATTGCGTAACTTTCTTAATATAGATATATTTAAAAAATATATTTTAACCCTTTTAAAGCTTTTGTTAATTTGTAATTACTAAGACTAGTTGTTTAACTATGTTACACAGATAAATACGCTGTCGGTGCTGCATGGTACATGATACCACCATAACTATGCAGACTTGAAGTTGACAGTCACATTGTAGTTAAAGAATGAGAAAAGCACCATGCAAGGGTCACCCAATCTTCGTGAAAATTGGCCAATAGATAGAAAACAGGTATGCAAAGATAAGTAGGGTAGTTTAAAAAATGAATACCCTCAAATTTGAGTGATTTAGACAGGTATTAGTCAACAAAAAAGTATTTGCATGACTTTTCATACAACGGTGCTTCGCAGACGCATATGTGGCCTCGGTATGGTTTCAACATGGCCATGGCGTGAATAGTATAGGGATAGGAGATAGGATTTGAAGGGCCCAGACTTAAATTTAAATAGTCTGATGGCTAGTGAATTTGTGTCACATTTTTTTAAGATAAATATATCAAGTTGACCATTGAAAACTACTTTTCATTAGTCTGGAGTAACTCTGATGACAAATAGCTAACTTTGGACCTATTTGAAATGAAACCATCCAAAATCATATCGGCAAAATTTCCTGTAGTTGTGACCTGTATTCAGGTCTCGTGGTGGCCACATCAGAAAAAAATGTAGGTATGTAGAATTAGGGCAAGACTAATGAGAGGTCACAAGATTAACCTACTTTATCAGTGGTATCCCCGCTTTACAGCTTTTTCAAAAGTAGTTGTCCATAGGAATGGTTAATAACTTCCTTAATTATTCCTTTATTATAATAATAATTAGTTACTAACAGCCCCAAATCATTAGTTAAAGCTGCATAGCCCGATGAAAGCATCACATTTTCAAAACCAAAACACTTGCCTAGAGTTGATCCTACATATCCTACATAGAATTAGATTCTGGTGTACTTAATAAAGTTGCATGATCCGATGAAATGTATGTTTTTCAAAACCAAAACACATACAGCCCTGTCAGGTTCCAGGATTAGTAGGTCATCTCACATCAAGTGGTCATCGCGATATGACCATCTGGGTCATAGCCACTGGACTTTTCTCAAGCTTGTCAAAATTATTTTGGGTTCTTTCAGCTCAAATTGCTCCAAAACTAGCCATTTTTCATTACAGTTACTCAGGACTAATGAATATTAGGATATAATGGTCAACCTGAGCTATTTATCTCAAATATAACTAACAAATTCAAATGCCATCGGACCATGCAACTTTAAATAAATACAATTAAATATGTATTATATTAAAAATATACATATATAGTTACAAATGATACTGATATTTGTAATGTCGAACATATTGCCGTATATGATATAAATGTATAACTGAATATTATATTGAATGATATTATTACACCACTGCCAAACAACCAATGTATACGGTTAAAAGTATACACAAAAATATAAATACACTAAAATTAATCAAACAATGCTAGTGTAAATAAAATAAAATATATAAAAATATCACATCAAATGCCAACAAACAAATGATAGTGCAATGGCGCCATCAGGAAAAACTACCAGGAGACCAGTCTACATTTGAATTAGGTCATCCCACATCACGTGGTCATCGCGAGAGGACTTTTGGGAAGCTTGTCGAAAGTATTTTGAGTTCTTTCAGCTCCAATTGCTTCAAAACTAGCCATTTTCCCGCAAAATTACTCCGGACTAATGATCAGTAAGTTACAATGATCAATTTGATATTTCTTTTTTTTTAATAAAATAAAAATTCAGACGCCATCAGACCATGCAACTTTAAGTAGGTGTCCCTGCACAGAAGGGGGATACTAAGCCAATTTAATAGAACCTCTTCCCGCTGAAACCTGAATGTTGGACTGCTTGCCATAATTTATTTGGAATGCTGTCACTTCAAATAACTCCAAAGTTAGCCATTTAAAATAAAAGTTACTTCAAACTAAAGTAAATTAGATTATAATGATCAGTCTAATGTATTTATCTCAGAAAATTGCCGAAACTCACAACCATCGGACTATGCAGCTTTAATTGCAGTAGTATCTAAGTTAGAGGTGCACAGATATCAAGATTTTGGTTTTGAAAATATTAGGCTTCATCGGACCTTTAATGAGAACACTGGCCTTGTAGGCAAGCGCTCTCATGTTGTACAGCCATGTGGCTGTGGACTAGTATAGATTGTTTACAGTGACAATGGGTGCAGTGTGAGGTGTTGGACAGCAGATTCTATTTTGTTCTGTTGGCGTGACGTCAGAAAACAGCTTAGTACTAACTGCCGACTGGCGAAATGGTCAATAGTGTTGTAAGAAGGAAAGAACACGCCAGATACTTTTTTTTTAAAGAATCGTGCCCGGTATTTCTAAGTGGGTGAATGACTGGGTGATTGAGTGAGTGGTTGAGTGACTGATTGAGGACCAATTTTCCGCGATTGTAATGTTCCGTTAAAGCCGTTTACTCACTGACTGGACCTTATCATCATGCTTAGCCTTATCATCTTATGTTCTGCTTGTCATATTGCATGGGTGCTTAATTTAATATAATTAATATTGGATTTATTTGCAGTTACAGTACCTGTTCATTTCCAATAGATCTATTCTAAATCACATAATGCCATATTGAATCAACATAAGTAATCTAATTACCAACTTTAATAGTTTATTGTTGATGCGAAGTGCACCCACAACACAGACAATGGTGTACTATGGTATATGCTATGTTATCTAGGCCCAGTTGAGTTGGCATGCCTAAGGGGCTTGGTATTTACTATTATTAATTATAAAAATATGAAAGACTACTGACTAGACCTGTCCCAAATTGTATGCTCACTTCATAAGTTAATTGGTGCGCGAATGCATTTTCAGTCGACACCCATCTCGCACCAACCCGTGGCCAGCCTCTCCCCAAATCCCAAACATTTACAATGCCAGGTGCCCCCCCCCCCCCCACGCCTCCAACTAGTATCAGTAACACTTGAGCCGTGTTCACACGGGCAAAATATAAAGCGATTTAGACCAGGCGAATCATATGAATCGATTTAGTTTTGCGTTCACACGGCAGTGCTTTGAATCGGTTTAAGGCGGAAGTGGATATCTGCGCATGAGCACGTCCATAAGAACCAGTGCTTAAGCTAGTTCGCTTCATATAAACCACCTCGCTAGGTGGTTTATATGAAGCGAATCATATGAATCGATTCAGCCCTAATCCGCCTCACATCGCGTTCACACAGCAAAATGTGAGGCGAACTAGGCAAGGCGCTTCATATGAGGCGGATTAAATCGCCCGTGTGAACACGGCTTAACACTAACACTAATCTTATTTAAGTTATTATCACCACTGTTTACCGTCTGTCAGTTTACAAACGACAGCTACGATTCGCTCTGAAGACAGTAATAATATATAAATTCATACTTCACGGTGTGTCACCCAAGCAAATTACTAACCATCAAAAGCACATTGACCTTGGTAACACCAAAATGCACCATGTAAACACGGCGAGTGCCATTCAAACTCTTGCCCCCAGCTGCTACTTCTGCTGCTGCTGCAGCTGGACCGAGTAGAAGATGGGGGGAGTCGACTCACGCTGGGGAGACGCTGCTGTGGCATTTCCAGATTTCTGTCAAAACAACAGTCAAATGTCCACTTCCCCACAAACTCAGCATCCACCAAAATCCCTCTCCGAACATCGGACACAACAAGTAGTACTGACCTTTTTATCGTACGTCCCTCGCCATCACCCGGTACCGACTTTTGATGTGCGCCTTTGATGGTTAATCCAGGTTCTTTACGCGGAGATCTGATCAAATGGTGTTATGCACGTGTAGTCATCGGGTGGTTGGGTTGGTGAGCAGCAGCAGAATGCAGGGTTCCGTTGTGTGGCAGCACCATCGCTAGCACTGGAATGAACACATGATGGAATCCGAACGGAGTTGTTGTCTTTTAAGATACAGCCCTGAAGAGTTGCGAGAGTTCGCTGCAGATCCGGAGTTTATTTGAACACCAAGATGGCCCCCGCCTTAAGCCATAAGAAAACAGTGAGTGTCACGCCGCTCTCCATTGGAAATGTGGGCAGCGGCATATTGGCGCCACCTAGCGTGAATGGAGTAAACTATACAATTTAAATGAAACACTACCTGGTAGATGGCGCTGTCACCACTAGATAAAAGATTCACTCTGGGTGTATTCGATTAACCAACTCGGCTCACCCGAGTCATTTTTTGGCGAATGCGCACATCCTACAGACTCGGATTGAATAAACGAACACGCTTCTCCATGGTCGGGGTGAAAAAAATGGTGGCTTAATCCAAAACTTTTTCTTTTTTTTTAATAACCGATATAGGCTAACTACAGCAAAATAGGATTTATAGTATTTTATGATTGCATAGTTTAGTTATATTTCCATTTCATTAATCTGGCTTATTAGGACTTGTACTGGTAGCTGTTATCCTACAGGTACCAGCACAAATGTGACTTCATCCCTCCTAGCCACCCCCAGCCAACACGTGGGTTACTGGGGTCGGGACTTTTTGCACATGGCACATGTTTTTGGTGACTCCACTCGCGGGGTTGATTTGAAATTCCAGCAACTCGGGTGACCTGAGTAGTCCGGGTCATGTTAATCGAATACGGCCTCTGTACTACAGTAGCCTGAGTAGGGGTGAAGAACAGCCCTATTTAAAAGTGGAGAAAATGTGGGTAAATGAAATGAAAACATAAATTCTTAATCTAAAAATCTGATTAGTAGATATATTAGCCGTGTTCACACGGGCAAAATCTAAAGCGATTCAGCCAAGGTGAATTATATAAATCGATTTAGAGGCCGGTTCACACGGGCAGTACTTGTGCCGGAAATCGATATCAGCGCATGAGCAAGTCAATACTAACCAGCGCCACTTTGGGTTCGTCGCCACGAGAGAGTGTGGGTCGACCTAGATATGTATGGACTGAATCGTATTGGTTTGGAACGGTCAAAACTTCTGCTGGGCAGTGAAACCTTAAAAATAAATGATGAAAAAAATATATGTGCACCTCTAGCAGGTTCAAAGACCAAATTATATAATATGCGCTTTTGATCGACCGGAAAGTCAACAAACTAAAGTCTCGACTGCGCATGCGTGTGACGTCCTTAATCCGCCTCAGTGCGTCCACACGGGCAAAATAAATCGGTTCACAGAAATCGACTCACGTAATCGACCTACACAGGTGGTTTACATTATCCGCCTCACAGGAATCGATTCAGCCCTAATTCGACTCAGACGCCCGTTCACACACGAAATGTGTGTCGAACTAGGCAAGTTGCTTTCTACGAATCGATTTACATTGCCCGTGTGAACGTCCAGGAGATAACTGAACTTTAACTTTTGAGTTGATAGAGCCCACATATCCATATGGCAGCCCTTGGCAGGAAGTTAATGAGTTCCTGGGTAATAATCCAATCTAGGCCAGGAAGCAGTAATTTTCATTGGCTGACGTAGTCAGGTGGTGAACCAGTTCATTCAAATATGGTGGATTTACTTCACAAAGTTTATCAATTCAAACTTATTTGGTGTCATTATGCCTTGATATTATGTTATTTGAACACTATGGAGAGTAGATCTATATGCAGAGGGAAACATACAATCAGATTGTAGCTATTAGATTTTAATCAACATACGGTAGGGATCCCAAACTAAGACCATCAACAGTGAGACACATTTGATCCATCTTTTACATAGGGTTGTTATTCACCTCTGAACAGAGTCAGCGGTGGATCATATTTTGACAAGAAAAATATTAATCCATTGTCAACGTTTACAACTTCGAAAATAGTGCATCCTAAATATATCAAGAATCTACCCCCAATGCCAGATAAATAATTCAAGGGTTCCACTCTAGGACCCTTACCTGGTACCATTTCTAATATTTATAAATGACCTACCTATAGTTTCCAACAAAGCATCTTTCACATTATTTGCCGAATGTTCACAACCTGTTCAAAACGTTTGAAGGACGTGATAGACGTGACTCACATGCTAGACATTCATCAACTACGTCAACTACGTCAACTACGTCACAACATATGTGCGATACGTTTGAGCAACGTTAGGGACGCGTCACAGACATGTTTGATCTATGTTCAGATATGTTAACCCCACATTGTCTTAGCATGGCCGCACGTTCCTCCCGCCTGTCCATCACTCTCACGTGAACAACGTTGATCTAACGTAGCTGATGCAGCTCTATCGCACACCTAACGTTGGCCTAACGTGAGTGTAACGTCATCCCAATGTAACTGCTTTATGTTGCGATGCGTCAAAAGTTTTGGGTATTTCCAAAACCTTGACCCGTGCTGCCGCAACTCGATGTAACCTGACGTATCTCGACGTAACTTGACATCTGCCTAATATACGCGTGACATAACCCGCCATAGCTCAACGTAATGACCAAAATTCACCTACGTCAGCTCACGTTAGTGTGACAGGGCCATAAGACAATAGCCACACAACAACACGGGTCTGCAACCCACAACAACACCAGCCCACCTTTAGACACACCATGCTGGTCACTCATGAATCAATGATGATGGTGTGATATTTATTTAAATGTTATTTAATTTATATTTAATTTGATTGATTAATTATCCTTGCTCTTTAATTTTGTTCATATTATTTCTTTCCATATTGTTTGCTCGTTAGTCACATGCTGCCAGGACCTACCAGCATTATTGTGTGTTGCAGTTCCTCTGTAGCTCAGATGGCAGAGTGTTGGTCTCAAGAGCAGAGAGTAACCGGTTCGAATCTTGGAACCAGAACACTTTAAAAAAAAAAGAATGTCTTAATATTAATAAATATGCCTTTACCTAACTCACATTGCTCAACTTTACCTGCCTCGGCTTTACCCGGCTCGGCTTTACCCTGCTCGACTTTACCCGACCCGACATTACCCGGCGCGACTTTACCCGGCGCGACTTTACCCGGCTCGACTTTACGGGATAGGGTACTACCAGCAGATACTTGGACATCCCCCAGCCAGTGTCCTACAGAGTGAAAGGCATGGAGTATGTGGGTGTGTCCTGCGGGTGAGTGTGGAAGTGGTAGGGGGATATATATATGCGTATATATGCTTGCATATGTGTATCTATGCACACATATATATATATATATATATATATATATGTGTGTGTGGGGCCTATATATGCGTGTATATGTGTATATATGCATATATATGCGTATGTATATATAAATATGTGGATATATGCATATATGTGTCTATATATGCGTATATAACTTTTTATAAGTGTCTATGCATGCATATGTGTATCTATGTGCATATATATGCGTATTTATGTATATATATATGCATCTATATGCATGTATATGTGTATATTTGCATACATATGCATATCTGCATATTTATATGTGTATATACATGTATATGTGAATATATGCATAGGCCTATATATCCATACATGTTTCTATATATGCATATATATGTGTATGTACACATGCATGCACATACACTGTATGGGGAATATACTCCACAGACACAGACATAGAAATCCCACCCCACACCCACCTCAAGTGGGCATCATTGTGTAAACTGCTACAACAACCCATCTACCTGTGTGTGTATTACAGTAATGGGTTATGTGCCACCATATATCATGATTTATTCATATTCCTGGTTATTTTTCATTAATTATGTCTGGGATTTTGATTCTAGGAAAGGTCCTTTTTAGAATAGATCCTGGTGGTCCACCAGGAAAAATGACTAAAATCAGCATACAAGCACCACTATGTTATATCCAAAATAAGATTATCTCTTTATTTTAGTGTAATTTTAATTGAATCTTATGAATATACTATTCATGGGAGCATTTTCTTCCTAGAAACTGCAATGAGCTACTTAAGCCTATTTTCTTATCAATATTAAAGAACTTATGGACTGTGACAAGCCACCCTTATATGTTTCTATATGAAAACTGTCTTGGTTTTTCAATACGACTTGATAAACCAAGACGTTTTGAATTCCTAGTCGTGGTCCCTACCTGCTACCTAGCAGATGAACAAAATGGCTTCAGGAAAGGCAGTCCACAACCAAAGCACTCTCAACACTCCTTGATGTGCTTCTCAGTGCGATGGATTCTGGAAAACTTACCATAGTGGTATATATTGATTTTAAAAAGCATTTGACACTATTGATTATAAAATTCTAGGTGCAAAAGGTTGTCAAGAGTGGGTTAGGTCCAAAAACAGTAGCGTTTCTGACAAATTATCTTTCCAATTGAAAGCAAAGTACCAAACTAAATGGCATTGCGTCAACCTTAAGACAAGTAAAAACTTGGGTACCACAGGGATCAACACTGAGCCCCCTTCTATTCCTTCTGTTCATAAACGACTTACCCCAAGCACTGAGGCAAAAAAAATGCATTTTATTTGCTGATGACACAGTCCAACTGGTATTAGCAAAAGCAGCAGAATTGACAAATAAAAATTTGGCTACAATAAATATATGGTGCAAAGAAAACAAATTAACTCTCAATATAATCAAAACTGAATATGGTATCTATGGCACCAAGAACAAGAAGGACAAAGAACCAGAATTACAAATAAAGATTTGGGAATGAAACACTAAGGGAGGTAGAGAGCTACAAATATTTGGGAACTTGAACTGGATGCAACTCTAAATGGGAATAAACAACTAAGTAGATTAAATCAATCACTGGCAAGGAAACGGAACACCTTCAGAAAAATCAGGGGTTTTATAAGTGAAAAAACAGTTCTTCTTATGTCCAAAACAATGATCCTCCCAATAATTGATTATATTGACGTAATATATGAACTGCTCACAAAACAGCAACAAACAAAGCTTCAAACAGTACAAAATAGGGCACTCAGGACAGTTTACAAAGGCCAAAATATACACACAGAAAAACTACATGCTAAAGCTGGAATGAGCAAATTAGAGACAAGACGCAAAAGGCATCTCATAGGACTCATGTACAATAGAGCCCAAGATGTGAAAGTACGATGTCTGAACACTTTGACTTCTGGATGCTGAATGCTTTATTCACGTCCAGGGCCCTAAACCGTGGGCACCCTTTCCATTCTGACGTCATCTCATTTGCATATTCCTTTGTTCTCCACATGTGCCTGGATGTCTTTTATGACCCTTCACAAGAATTTTTGAGATATGCAATATCTTAAAAATCATCACCGTCACACCAAGTTTACATGTTAAAATACAATAATACAGTAATAAAGAAGTAATATCACAAGTACTTAGCTTTCAACCACAGGTTAGCCAATGTCCAAATGTACCCAGTCACTCATGTCATTTGGGTTATTGTCCGGCTGCTTAACCTCCCTACAAAACAGTGTCTACTTTGACATATATATAACGACTCTGAAAACAAATAAAACTTAAACTAACATGCACATATGTTCATGTGTGATTACAGTTTGCAGCTGACTAACTTAGAGGTCTAGCCTGTCTGCCGGCCTAATCACCCGACCTGACCTGTTAGATTAGCTGTGTTGTTTACATTTGACTGCGTTTTCGGCACACTTTGTGCCTGCCCGACTGGCTTGGGCTGTACCACTTCCAGAGCCCTTATGACTTGAACCCTATTCCTATACAACATGTTGTCTGACTCATTTAAAATTTGGCATTCCTTTCCCGAAATTCCTGTTTGACCCAAAATCACCCCTTTCTTCCAATCCCCTGCATGTTTTTTGTACTTGACGCTATCGCCAGTTTTCAATGGCTTGTGTGCTTTGCCACACATTTTGTCATGGAAACTTTTCTGACTTTGTTGGCGCTTCGCTGTTTGTGCCCTTGTTGGATTTAGTGTTTCGGGTATTAAATTATCTTTCGCCATAGGCAACATTCCCCTTAGCCTTCTGCTCATGAGCAGCTGAGCTGGAGATGCATTAAGCGCGGGCAAGGGAGTCTTCCTATAGTTAAGCAACGCTAGCTGAAAATCTGTTTTCATGTCTAGGCATTTTTTTTTATTGTTTTCACAAATCTTTCAATTTGGCCATTGCTTTGGGGATACTGCGGACTCGAGTATGTGGCTGTAAACCCATAGTGTTATGCAAATTCTTTGTACTCATGGCTCTTAAACTGCGGACCATTGTCCGAAATCACTTGGCTCAGAATACCATGTCTAGCGAAGTTATCCTTCATGGCCTCGATAACCGTGGAGTGTTAAATGTGCACAATAGTGAACTTTCATAGTCTAGTTCTATCTGCCAATACCCTGTCATAGCATCCAAAACTGAGAAATACTCTGCTGTTGCCTTTTTGGCGATAATTTCATCAATAGTTTTAGTAGGGAATGGCCCTCTTTTGAAAACTTTGTTCAACTTAGTCAGATCCAGACAAATCCCTTTCTTATTAGGTTTTTTTTTACGATTATTATGGAATTGACCCACTCATTAGTTCAACTTGTTCAACAATTACACCCATTTTTACCATGCGATCAAGCTCGTCATGCGCCTTGTTTTGAATCGCATATGGGATCCTCCTTGGCAGGTCGACAACAGGTTGTACAGATTTGTCAATATGAATGACAGCATTCGACTTTATCAGGCCTAAACCTTGAAAAACATCTTTATATTTGCTTACCAGATCTTTGGCTTGCGAGCTGTGGACGTTATTCAGGGTGGAAATGTTCGTTGGCACACCAGAATGCACCTCGTCCACACACGCCAACAGGTTCAACACAACACAATCCTGCTAACCCAAGATGGGCTGGCAGTCCCGCACCACTTAGGACGTAAAGTTTCTGCCGTCGATCCCGATCGATGCCTCACCGTTGGGAGTGATCCGATGCCCCGAAAATGTCCTGAGCGAACACCGGGTGTTCGCCATCCGCTCCGACGCGACCCTGTCAAAGATGTTCCTCGGAAGAACGTTCGCCTCCAATCCTGTGTCGAGCTTGAACTTGACTGGATGACCGTTCACTTGGACGGTTGCATACCAGAGTTTGGCATCTTGTTCGGTGCTGCGGTTGATGGCACCGACAAACAGATCCGTTGTCAACACATTGACTTCCGCCGGATCTGGGTCTTGTTCAGCGTTGTGAGGGTTGGGTTCTTCCACGGTCAACTCATTGACTCTGCCAAGTTTGCTAAGGCAAACTTTCCTCCACGTCTGATTTCTTTTCCTCCAACTGGTCAGAACTGAACTCACTGAGCTTTATGCATTTTTCCAGAGTAAGATCATCTGTCTGAAGCATTTTGTTTCTCAAATTAATGTTCTTGACTCCAGCCACCAACCGATCGCACAAAAGCGAATCTTCAACCGGCCCATATTCACAATCTTTCACTCTGTTTCTAAGGGCTGTGATATACCTAGACATGTTTTCTGTGGCTTGATTATGAGAGTTGAAATGGTAGGGTGTTATTATCAAATTAGATTTACCGGTACAATATGCTTGAAATGACTCTGTTAGCAGTCCGATCTTCTCTTGCTCAGCAAGCGTGATGGACATGTTGGCAAAAACCTTTTGGGCTTCTTCGCCCGCGACTTGAAGAAATATACAGCATTGCACTGATTCTATCTTCGTAACGACTCCTGCAGCCGTGGCATATATGTTATATGCTCTGATACATGTTTTCCAGTTCGATCATGCGTTGTTGAGCTGACCTGGCGGCCTGAGGCCCGGCAGTGTGTTAGCAGGCGGCATTGTCCTTATCTGACAGCATGTGAAAGTATGACGTCTGAACACTTTGACTTCTGGATACTGAATGCTTTATTGTCGTCCAGGGCCCTAAACCACTGGCACCTTTTCCACTCTGGCATCATCTCATTTACATATTCCTGGATGTCTTTTTATGCATATATTACACAAGACACAGTATATACAGACACAAATATTCACAATACTAGGGCAGCAGATGGTAACCTCTTAAAAATTCCCTATCCAAGAACTAACAAACTCAAAAGAGCACCTATTTATCAGTGAAGCCAACTCTGGAACAAACTCTCTGCCAAAACCAGGAACAACCTACCTGCAATTTAAATCTAGATTAAAGGTTGAGTACCCAACATAGATGTATACATTAAAGTCGCCGGTTATACCTCACCCAGATACAAACATATCCAGCATCAAAAGCTCTCCAAACATACCTTTGCTTAGTTTGTTCAGTTCATGCCACAGAACATGTGGGAGGAGAGTTGAGGTCTGTGATATATGAATGACATCATAGGTGGGATTCCCTCATCGCATGACCTAGAGGGGTTCCCCAAACACAGGGGAAGCCAAGGCAACCACCAAGATGGCAGCCACAGAAAACTCTCAATTCAACTTTTAAAGTCTATTAATCTACATGATTTAATCAATTATTCACACAAAAAGTAGCTGGTTATGATAAATAAACATTTGAACCTTATATTTATTATTTTAGATTGCAATTTCTAACATTTATTTCTCTATATGGTTGTCTAAAGTGTCAGTGCTGCTGGACTAAATAAAACACAACAGAAGCAAGCAATGTCAGCACTCTCCCCCCCCCCCCCCCCCCCCACATATGTAGTTGCATAAACTGAAAACAGGCAAATGAATGCTTGGAGAGCATTTGTCGGAATATGGGTCGTCTCTCAGCGACCAATAGCTGGTCCCTTTAATTCCCATTCAAACACCTTACTGTCCAGCGCATTCTTGAATTGATTCATGGTAGCTGCTTCCACCGCTTCTTCCAGTAGCTCATTCCACATGTTTATCACTCGCTGTGAAAAGAAGGCCCCTCTGAGTGAGCTGTTGTACCTTCGCTTGAAAAGCTTCTTGGAGTGACCTCTGGTATTGCTTCCCTGTATGCGTCTGAATAGCAAGGCCTCATCTACATTATACTCAGCATTCAGGAACTTCCATGTGTTGATCATGTCCCCACGAAATCTTCTGTATGTGAGGCTTGGTAACTTGAGTCTCCTGAGTCTGTCTGGATAACTAAGGTCCTTCAGATGTGGCACTAGCTTAGTTAACCTTCTCTGAACAGCTTCAATGGATTTAATATCCTTCTTCAACGTTGGGTGCCATATATTGACTCCATACTCTAGTATTGGCCGTACTTGGCTCTTGTACAATGTGATCAGCATCTTTTCGTCGAAGTATTTCAAGGTTCTGCGAATCATTCCCACAATCTTATTAGCTTTGGATACGTTTGTTGTATGTGCTGGGAGAAACTTAGCCTATTGTCTACAAATACTCCTAAATCTTTCTCTACCTCACTCTCTTTGAGATTTAGTGGCTGGCCAGTAGAATTTTCAATTACGCTTTTTATATATGCTTTTTATATTTGGTACTTCTAATCTATTTGGTTTGTGCTGGAGTAGTTTTGTACTAGTTCCACAACATTTTGTTCTTGCTTAATCTCCCAGGGTCGTTGTATCATCTAAAGTGCTTGCCGACCAAAATGGTAGCCTGGTCCCTTGGCATTTGTTTCAACAGAGGTCGCCACTATGGTTGTTTCACACAGACGGCACCTAGTGGCCACGATGGGTACTAGAACCAGACTATCCAAAATGGTAGAGTAAACAAAGGTAACGTGGTCCGATGGGCGATGGCATTATCATGCAAATCCTCACCAAAACACGCTGAGTAGAAGTCACATCCTTACTTCACGTGCCATAATCTCACACCGAGCTCTGGCACTGCTGATACTCAGGTGCAGTGTTCTGGAAGAGATCATCAAAACAACCCAGGGCCTGAGTCAGTGAGTGAGACTCACTTGCCGAGTCAGCGAGTGACTTGGTTGAGATATCGGACAAATAATCAATTATCATAATTATCATCTGTCAAATCAGGAATCAATGTGACAATGACGTTTTCACTGACCAAAATGGATATTCACCGATCCTGATAGTGATACAATCGTCGTTGTTTGTCTAGCTTTATTATACGTTGAGCAATAAGCGAGTTCAGCATCTCGGGCGGGCGGTGGTTGATGGGAAGTCATCGGGATAAACAAACCCACGTGCAAGACTACGCGCATTGCAAAACGTTAGTTTTATTCAAAATTAATAGAAATCCAGAACCCTAATTTTGCCTAACCATCTCAATCTAATATAATCTTCTTGGTAAACATGTTTTCTATATGTGTACCAACCGATTTGTTTCTAGGTGGTATGGTTTTAGAGATATTTCACTTTTTCTGTAAGAAGATTGCTCACGGCCATTGAGTTTGGTGGTACTCGCAGTGCAAAACGTTAGTTTTATTCAAAATTAATAGAAATCCAGAACCCTAACTTTGCCTAACTATCTCAATCTAATATAATCTTCTTGGTAAACATGTTTTCTATATGTGTGCCAAACGAATTGTCTCTAGGTGGTTTGGTTTTAGAGATATTTCACTTTTTCTGTAAGAAGATTGCTCATGGCCATTGAGTTTGGTGGTACTCGCAGTGCAAAACGTTAGTTTTATTCAAAATTAATAGAAATCCAGAACCCTAACTTTGCCTAACTATCTCAATCTAATATAATCTTCTTGGTAAACATGTTTTCTATATGTGTGCCAAATGAATTGTCTCTAGGTGGTTTGGTTTTAGAGATATTTCACTTTTTCTGTAAGAAGATTGCTCACTGCCATTGACAATGCACTGAGTTTGCGCTCAAACTTAGCTTTCTTTATCCCGACGCAGACGACCGGAAGTCGGTCTCGCACATGCGTGCGGCCAATGCTGAACTCGCTTATTACGGTAGAAAAAACCCCTCTTATAACTGGCTTCGCTCGAAACTAGCAGCAAAAACAGTCATGTGCAAAATGTGATACACTTCCGGTTGTTTATGGTTTCGATCGAGATTATCGTATTCAAAGATATATCGCGCTTAGCTTCCATTTAGCATTTTAGGTTATAAATGAACCCATGAATTAATGATGAAGACACATGATTGCAAAAATTATTTCGCTATGAAATGCGCTGCCAGCTATTGAGCAGTTATTAAATTACGACTGAAGTGTTGAATGATCCACAGTACAGTCTACACCCACCACAGTGAATGGAGATATCTGGGACGCGTTCAGGCTCCTTCTCGGAGGTGCCTCGGAGGCGCCCGTGACATCAGGCTAGTCTGAACGGATTTAGCTGTTGGCCGCCTCGAAAATGGCGGCCTCCATAGGCGGCGGCCATTTGCAATGGACAAGCTGGGCTGTAATTGGCTGAAAGCACTGAATGCGGCGGCCATTTTTGAGGCGCTTTTTGTCTCCTGCCTGAAAAGGGAGGCGTCGCCGAGACGGACCCTGAACGCAAATAGACCAAAAAGCATCGCCGAGACGTCGCCGAGGCGCCTCCGAGACGGACCCTGAACGCGGCCCAGGATTAGTCTAGGACTAGGAGCTGATTTCCGCACAAACATTGTCTGGCGGTTTAGATATATTAATTTCCAGTACATCCATGGATATTTGAAGAAGTTTTCAATTGTTCAGTAACGGTGGGTACATTGGTAAATGTGTGCCATATCAAGTAATTACCCGATCAAATATTCACCCTTATCAAGAGTAGGGGTGAATGACAACCATAGCCGTGTTCACACGGGCAAAATGTTAAGCAATTTAGACAAGGCGAATCATATGAATCGATTTAGTTTGAAAGTGTTTCGCGTTCACACGAGCAATGCTTTGAGTCGGTTTAAGGCGGAAGTGGATATCTGCGCATGAGCAAGTCCAGACTAACCAGCGCCAGTTTGGGTTCGACGACGTTGACACGAGAGAGTGTGGGTTCGACCTAGATATGTATGGACTGAATCGTATTGGTTTGGAACGGTCAAAACTTCTGCTGGGCAGTGAAACCCTAAAAATAAATGATGAAAAAAATATCTGTGCACAGCTAGTGGTTTCATAGACCAAATTATATTATATAGTGTGACGTCCTTAATCCACCTCAAGTAAGTCGGTTGCGTTCACATGGGCAAAATAAATCTATTCACAGAAATCTACTCACGTACACTACCTCGACAAGTGGTTTACAGTATCCAGATCACAGAATCGAATCAGCCCTAAACCGCCTCAGCCGCGCGTTCACACGCGAAATGTAACCCAAACTATACAAGTTGATTTCTACGAATCGATTTACACCGCCCGTGTGAACACGGCTTAAGTTAGGTACCCTCCTAATATTTTCAAATGGGTTCAAACATTCAAGTTACAATTTCATTGGAAGCTCCAATGAATCAAAAGCAATATACTCTTTGAATTTGTTTAATATTCCAAAATTTGAGCGAGTTATATGCATTTAAAAGTTGTTGAACTTCAGATCTTTTGTATTAGCTAATGCATTAGAGAAGTGCCTTATTAAGGAGTGGTAAATAGGTCTGCTAAATAGCAAGAGTGTCATAATGCAGGGAAAGTTACCTTAAACTTCAGAAAGCTGAGTATCTGTCAATTTCTGTTAGATTTAGATCAGACAAAAACTAGAATCTGTCAAAATTAGTGTGCTTCAAAATGGTACTATCCCAGATAGCACAGAGCCGTCGGGCCGACGGTGGCTATTGGTCGCACGGTGGCCATACATTTTCCACCGTCGGCCCGACGGTGCATGTGGCCCGGCAGTGGTTGCCGTTCATTTTCCACATATTTGCCACCGTCGGGCCGACAGTTGTGGCCCCCCCGCTGGTTGCCGTGCATATTCCACATATTTGCCACGGTTGGGCCGATGGTGGTGTCCGCCGCTCTTTGCCATTCTTTTTCTCCATATTTGCCACTGTCGGGCCAACGGTGGTGGCTCAAAGGTGGTTGCCGTTCATTTTCCACATATTTGCCACCGTCGGGCCGACAGTGGTGGCCCGCCGCTGGTTGCCGTGCATTTTCCCCATATTTGCCACCGCCGGGTGACGGTGGTGGCCCGCCGCTCTTTGCTATTCTTTTTCTCCATATTTGCCACCGTCAGGCCAACAGTGGTGGTCCGATGATGGTTGCTATTCTTTTTCCACATATTTGTCGGGCCGACAGTGGTGGCCCGCCGCTGGTTGCCGTGCATTTTCCACATATTTGCCACCGTCGGGCCAACGGTGGTGTCCGCCGCTCTTTGCCATTCTTTTTCCCCCATATTTGCCACCGGCGGGCTGACGGTGATGGCCCGCCGCTGGTTGCCGTGCATTTTCCACCGTCGGGCCGATAGTGGTGTCCGCCGCTCTTTGCCATTCTTTTTCTCTATATTTGCCACCGTCAGGCCAACGGTGGTGGCCCAATGGTGGTTGCCTTCATTTTCCACATATTTGCCACCGTCGGGCTGAGTGTTGGCCAGACGGTGGTTGCCTGCATTTTCCACATATTTGCCGACGGTGGGTGCCATTCATTTTCCACATATTTGCCACCATCGGGCCGACGGTGGTGGCCCGACGGTGGTTGCCATTCATTTTCCACATATTTGCCACCGTCGGGCCCGCCGCTGGTTGCTGGGCATTTTCCAAATATTTGCCACCGCTGAGCCGACGGTGGTGTCCACCGCTCTTTGCCATTCTTTTCCCCCATATCTGCCACTGTCGGGCCATCGCTGGGTGGTCGCTGGTCGGGCCGACGGTGGTGGCTCACCGCTAGTTGCTGTGCATTTTCTACATATTTCCCACCATCGGGCCACCACCCATGGCCCAATGTCGGGCCCGACGATATAAAAATATCTTATTTTGTAAATTATTAAAAACATCTTATGGCCCTGTCACATTACGGCGCATCTCGCAAGTGCGTGGCCAATGCATAAAATCACTTTTTTCCTTTGTGATGCGTCAAACTTTTCGGTGCTGGGGGCAAAGTTGGACGTATACATAGCGAATGGCCAACGTATGGGTAACATGCCTCCCGGCGAAAAACGCCCGAATTACGCTCATGATATGTTCGCAGAATGCCAGTGAACAGTATATACGTAATACGATCACCAGAACTATGCCTCATACGTTACATACATCAAGACACGGTGGTGAAACGCAAAATGTACATTAGACGTATGTTATCCATATGTTGTCAGTACGCGGACTATATGCTTCCACTGCCTTTATTTAAAATAGGTTAGCGTAGTGCAACGTAGTGAACAATGTTTGTCTAATTGACATACGCCTAACATACAGCTGACTTAACACCTATGCGTTGTCGTATCTCGAAAGTTTTGTGCATGCACAAAAATTTCTCGACCCCCTAACAAGCGACGCCGTATATTGATGTACGCATGACAAACACGTAATGCATTATGACATATCCTGGCGTAGCAGCCAAAAATCACATACGTCGACATACATTTGAGCGATGCATCATAATCTGACAGCACCATTAACCAAAAGGCTTTTGCAATGAAAATGGTGTTTAATGAGCTGTTGGGCCAATCGTGGATCAGTGGACAGATACCGTTGGCCCAATGGCTGTTTGCCACCGTTGGCCAAACAGCGTTTGCCACCATTGGCCCAACGGCATTTGCCACCATTGGCCCACTGGCGTTATGACATGCCAACAGACAGGCAACTACATAGCCTCCCCCATCCATCAAGCGGTAAAAAGATATGGCTGAGAAGGATGTTAAAATGTGCCTAACTAACAACCATAGGTGAGGTGTAATATGGTTGCTTTCGGAACAGGTCAGTAAAGACTTAGAAGTTACAAATGCCAGTGCTCATGAGACACCATTTTCATTGCAAAAATGTTTTAGTGAGGAGTGCTGGGTTTTGTTTAGCAGTCATCACTTCTTAGCTTAGCTTTTTAGCCTAGATTAGTGGCTTATCATCTTAATATCTAATATTAGTGATATGAGGTGCATGCACCTATGATATTAAACAGATTTTTTTTTAATTGCGGTTTACTCCTCCCATGTCATCTGTGGTAACTGCTTTGTGACACAGGAAACATATATCTTCTCCATGTGGTATCCAGAGATTCCTGTTTGGAAAAGCCATATGGGGCCCACAATGTAACCCCCGTCCTGGTATGACCTTAGATGTTGCTAGGATGTAAAACAACAACAAACAACAACAACAACTATATGGGTCCTATGCATTTTGCTGGCTGGCTGGGTAGCTTGCCACCGTTGGGGCACTGTTGGGCGACTGTTGGTCCAATGCGGGCATATGCTGCTATGGGTGTTTTGCCAGCGTTGGGCCAACGGTGGGTCAGTGGACAAAACAACAGCCCAACTTTGTTTTGCGACCATTGACCGAATGGTGCTGCCGCCATCGACCTGACGGCTCCGTGCTATCTGGGAATCGTATCCTATTTTGAATAGAGCTAATATCTTAAATCCACATTTCTGTGCGCAACGAAAAACGGAATGCTGAAAAGGGACAGCGCGACTTTAGCAAATTTCCAAGTCCCTACAATAAAGGGAGCCATGTTATGCTTATTGTTTGAATATTTCTAGGAAGGAAAAATGCTAAGGATTCACATTCTGGAGGTTAAAATTGCATTCATTGACACCTTTCCTTTAAATTTCACCTCAGAAGAGTTAAAGAGCCTATTAAAATGCCTCACAAATGTCACACAAAAATGAAAATAGTCTGTATCGTTGCTCAATTCAATGGTTTTTCAAAATTGGAGGTAACAACCATGGTATTGAGAGCATTTGCATTGGGTGAGGTGCCTTCTTTGCAATGGACTCTGCTGCCGGTGAGGTCACAAAAAGTGCTACGAGTCAGACTCGTCCAGAGATAGTGGCGCCGCGGGCGGATTGGAGGGTACCTAACCATGACCCTAAAAACGAGCGAAAACTGCTTTACTACTACTACTAGGCATTAAACTACATAATGTGATTTATTGAACAAATAAAAAATAGAGGGCAAATATAAAGAGGTACGTGAAGAATATATTTTGCTCCTTTAATTACGAATGTGGGTGCCCATTTCATTTACCCAGGCTTATAGATCGAATATTCACCCAACCCTACTGTGCAGAAGAGTACGGGATGAATCTTTTATCTACCAGCCTTATTGATAGTAAGATACAGATGGTAGTTGCTTGAAGATAAGAGATGTAAGTATGCCCTCTTATCACCATGCAAAGTACTCAAGTGATGTTTATTGTGGCGTGGTGTTAGATTTCAGATAACGACCACCTACTAGATCTAGTCCATGTTCAAAACATGTACACCAACTCGGAATTGGCAGTAAGAATTAAGCTAGTTAAATGTGCAGGGACTCAATTCTATGGGCAGGCCAATACTATAACTGGCTTTAAGCTAGATCTAGCTTTAAATTAGAAATGAGACGGTTCTGGTGGCAAAAGGAAGCAAGTGACTAGTAGATTATAATGAATTGATAGTTTATTGAATATCCGAAATAATATACAGCTGTCTGAAATGAGATATTGACTATAAAACAGAATAATTAGAAATAAAGCAATAAATAAATATAATTTAACGTCAGATGTGCCTAAAGGGGCTGTCACACTACAACATATAGCCTTAGCGTATGCCGACGTATGTGATTTTCGACCAATACATCAGCATACGTCGTCATATGTTATGTATACATTGGACGTATGTCG
This sequence comes from Branchipolynoe longqiensis, assembly GCA_030323885.1. Taxonomy (NCBI): domain Eukaryota; kingdom Metazoa; phylum Annelida; class Polychaeta; order Phyllodocida; family Polynoidae; genus Branchipolynoe; species Branchipolynoe longqiensis. Next base: position 23,850,025 of record CM059198.1, on the reverse strand, counting down.
GGTACGTCGCTGTGCGTCGAGTCTCCGAAAAAATGTTGTGCATGCTCAAAATTTCCAATGTGTGTCGATGTGTGGCTTGTACGTTGAACGTATGCTGTGTGTACGTTCGGGATGCATCAGCGTACTTTAGGGATACATTGGAATACATTGCTGCATGTTAGCCAAATGTTCAGCTGGTGGGAACGTGCAGTCCGTGTACTGCCAACAGATGCATAACATACTCCTAATGTACTTCGAACATATGCCTGCCGTATCTCCAGGGTACTTAACGTATACGCCATACTTCTAGCGATGGGGTAACGTACATAACGTTGGTAAGCGTACCATGAGCCTATGCGAGCGAGCGTTTTGCAAACGTTTTGTGAACATTTTGCGAGGCACATGAATGCTCTCATACGGTAGCAATAGGTCAGAGATATGTTCTGCATATGTTATGTACGTTGTGTGTACACCCATTTTTATCCCCGCCGCTGAAAAGTTTGACGTACTGGCAAATTTTTGAATGTTGAGCATGCGCTGAAGCCATGCGTCGTAGTGTGACAGGGCCTTAAGTTACATCCATCAGGTTCGAGCGCAGTGCTTGAACGTCCTTCCCTCACAGGCTAGCGAATGGACGTGCCAGAAGGCACCACTTATGACCTAGTGAGGGAAGGAAGAACTAGTCCTTTCTCAGCATTTATGACATTTGCAGGCCCAAGTAGGCAAGTACGTACCACTTGTCCTAGGCCTGCAAATACCTAAGCTTGCCCGCAGACTCGCCCACTTCATATATAGGGGCCTATATATATATAGAGGTTCTATATAATACATATTACACACGTAGATATATAATACACACACATATATAATTATATATATAATATCCTTGGATTGAATATTCTTGAAAAAGATAGGGTGTCGGAAAACCAGTTCCTCGGTGCTGAAAATATATCATATTTTTATTGGGGGGGGGGGAGGGATGGTTTTAATTTTGTGGCTGAAAATTAAAAAAAGTTTCAGCATGCCATAGCAGACCCAGTTCGTGTCAAGGCTGATAATATTTATGCACAGGTGGCAGCAGGGGCATGCATTCAGTAATTATATTCAGTGAATCTATCGATGCAATGTTAATAATACTGTATATTCTCCCATCACCTGCCACACCTCCATTATAAACCACTCACTATTAAAGTGAACTAGACTGGTTGGGTTAATGGTGCAATATCCATTTCTGTTGTCGGAAGTCCTGATTTCGACCACTGGCTGAGTCAAACCAAAGACTTAAATAATTAATATGTGTTGCTACCTTGCATTGTGTTCAGCATTATGAGGATATGATAACGCTCATTGTCAAGATACTTGCCTAACTGTACATGTGCCATTTGACCACCAGTTTCTCGCTTTTACAATAATTGCTATATTTTTCCAGGTGTGCCTCAGGTAGAGCTCGACAATGGTGTCAGAGAGTTCAATCGTCCTTTTGTGCTTCACCATGCTCCATGTAGCATTCGTCATGAACGTCATCGCCACAGCCTCCACCTACTGGGTCGAGTGTCACGTGACCAATAAGTCGCTAGCCGATACTCGTGAGGGATTGTGGAGTTTCTGCAATCAGACGGCGTGTAGCCCCATTCCAAAGCCCTACTCAAGTGAGACTAGTTTACACTACCTTGATATTGATATAAATGTCGTCTGCTCTGCGTAAATGTCATCTGCTGTCAATGAGAGTTTTGAAATATTCCCACTGAAAAGAGTCATTCACTTTAATTTTGACTCAAACAATAGTCTATGGACATTATATGTTGACACTAAATGTCAGGTAGTTTTAGTCATACCTCAAGTTCTATGTGATCTCTGATTATTAATCATTGCTTAAATCCTTAAAGTTGCATAGTCCGATGGTATTGAGTTTCTGTCATTTTCTGAGATAAATATATTAGGTTGATCATTGTAATCTACCTTACTTTAGTTTGAAGTAACTTTTATTTTAAATAGGTAACTTTTGAAATATTTCAAGCACAAACAAATTAATTTTGGCAAGCACACCAAAACTCTGGCACCATAGGCTTCTGCAGTAACTAACAGATTCTATTAAATTGTCCCAGTATTCCCTTCTATGTGGCGGCAAATGTTTAATAAGTGCACCAGTATCTTAGATATGTAGAATCAAATCTAGATAATTTTTTGTTGTTGAAAATTGTATGTGTTCATCGGACTACATCTTTAGGTTAAAGCTGCATAGTCCGATGAAATCAAATTTTCAAAACCAAAACAATGATCTAAATTTGATTATATATATATCTAGCTTAGATACCCATGCACTTATTAAGCATTTGTTGCCAGACAGAAGGGAATAGTCAGGCAATTGAATAGAACCTGTTACTGCAGAATGCTATGGTGTCAGAGTTTTGGCAAGTTTGCCAAAATTAATTTTGCATGGTTGCACTTCAAATATCTCAAATGTTAGCCACTTAAAATAAAAGTTACTTCAAGCTAAAGTAAGGTTCATTATAACGATCAACCTAATGTATTTATCTCAGAAAATTTCTGAAACTCAAAATCATCGGACTATGAAACTTTAAAATGACCTAATAATACAGTAGCCGCCTAGATTAGTGTAGATATATGAGCCCTGCTATTGGCCAGCTGATCTGCTCTGAACACACTAGACTAGAGACTCTGTCATGAGCAAGCCCATCTACTAGTAGTGACCACTCCCACCCAATGCTGGCTGAAGGTACCGACAACTCGGACCGAATGAGTTGAGCGCCCGTCTCCTGTTTTGGTAGATCGTGGGATTCGAACCCATGGGTTCGAACCCTGGTCGAGTCAAACCAATGACTTAAATATTGATACTTGTTGCTTTCTAGCTTGGTGCTCGGGATAAATAGGATAGGGCAAGGACTGGATGGCTCAGTGTCAGGATAATGTGACAGTGGGATATCGGGTCATGGTGCTGGCAGCCTGATTTCCCAGCGGGCCAGGACTATAAAGTCGCCATGAGTGCACACTATCACAAGTCGGTACAAGTCCTGATATGACTTAGCTGTTGCCAGGACGTTATACTCCAACAACCAAACAACCAACATAATATTAATCATGGCCCAAACGCAATATGACTTCATAATATTAATAATACCTCGCTCACTATTAGTATTATCGCCTAATCTTAGGCAGAACTCAAACTTATGATCTCCTAGTATTTATCAGAACTGAAACTCAATATGACCTCATGATATTATTGAGAACTCAAGCTCAATGTGACCTCATAGCTCAACTCAGTATGACCGTTTGCCCTTGTAGCCTGGTTCATCTCCACCCTGGTCATCTACCCGACTGGAGCTCTCCTCTCATTGCTGGCCACCGTACTGTACTACATGTTCTGCATGACCACCAGGGGGCGCCAGTGGAAGGGTCTGATCGTCAGCATTACCATGCTTACCTACTTCTCAGGTAGGCATATGCATAATATAACAACGAGCATTCTTGATATATGTAGTATATATGGATAGTGATAAACCTGTTATCGCATGTAATAAGATTTGGAGTGGGTTGCACTCTCCCCCCCCCCCTCCCCGGGGGTGTGGGTGGGTACCAGCATGCACCTCTCTGCCTCCTGCGGGGGGCCTCGCCCTCCACTAGCTCGGAGGATTTTTTTCATATATATATATAGTGTATTATATAGTATGTATATATGTCCTAAAACGGAGTGACTATTGTCACGGTACCGTGTCACTGGCACAAGATTCAATAGTCACAGTACCGTGATGATAGTAGATTATTTTAAAATCATGGTTCCTCTCAGGGTCAGGGTTAGGGTTAGGGTTAGATATTTTGGGTAGGCAATGACTAAACTTTGGATCTAATAGAACGGCACCGTATTGCTAGACTGCCGATCTATATCAACGGTACGGTGACACTAGACTGCCACACTACTGTCACAGTACCGTGATTTTAGAATATCCATCCGTCGCCACAGTACCGTGACAATAGAGGCGTCCATGCTAAAATGCTTTCATAGTTAAAGTTGCAAAATTTGATGAAGGCATAATATTTTCAAAACCGAAAACACGTTGATTTGATCCTACATATTCAATCTAGATACAGAGGCATGAATTATTTACTTGATACCTCATGTAAAATTTAAAAAAATCAAAAGAGTCAAAGCTGCATGGCCCGGTGAAAGGATAAAGTCTTTTAAACCAAGACGCTTACCTAAATTGGATCCTTCATATCCTACTTAGATATTGGTGCACTTTTTACGCAGTTGTTGCTGCATAGAAGGAACTACTAAATCAATTTAATAGAACCTCTTAATACTGAAGCCTATGGTGTCCAGTATTTCATTCTGCACACCAAAGTTAATTTGGAATTTTTTCACTTAAAGTTACAAATCCAAAGGTTTCGAGTTTCCGTCATTTTCTGAGATAAATATATTAGGTTATAATCTACCTTACTTTAGTTTGAAGTAACATAATTTTTAATGGCTAACTTTTGAGATATTTTAATTGCAAACATGCAAAATTAGTTTGGTCAAGCAAGCCAAAATTCGGACACTATAATCTTCTGCAGTAACAGATTCTAATAATAATAAATTGCCTCAGTATTCCATTCTGTGTGGCAACAAATGTTTGATAAGTGCACCAGTATTTAACTTAGACAACTAGAATCAAATTTAGGTAATTGTTTTGGTTTTGAAAATTTAATGTTTTCATCGGACTATCCAGCTTTAAAATATCACCAAAGTTCCAAAATTCAGCATGTTGCGCGTGCGAGTATAGTGTAACTCTTATGTGTCCACATGGTTATGGTTAGATAAAGGATTCACCCGGTACTCACAGTACACAGGTGAAGACCAGCCTTATATAAAAACGGTAGAAAAATCAGGCTAATGAAATGAGTCCTTACGAGAGCCTAATTTCACAATCTATGAAGCAACAATTATTCTTTACATATATCTTATTATTTCCCCGCTACCTTTGAGTTGAAAAATATCATAAAATATCTAGTTTAATAAGATTTAAAAGTGAAATCGATGGCATTCTAGCGCCGCCATCTTGTCTTTTTGCATTCTCGCCCATTTCACAAACTCTGTGCCTATATGGGTAGCCATTTAATACTGGAGCCACAGTTTCTAGTTCCTATCCCATACTAAAGCTATTTTCGCCCGTATTTACACTATGTTGTCCTTCACCCGTGTACTACAAGTACAGGGTGAATCTTTTAATCTAGGTTATGGTGAGATAGGAATCTGGGTCATAACTAATAGTCATGGTGATGTAGGAATCTGGGTCATAACCTGTTATCAACTACAGAAGGTTGAAATTTGGGTCATGGTGTCAGCAACCTGTCCTGATATGACTTTAGATGTTGCCAGGATGTAAAATCCAAACAAACAAAAATACAATGTGTAGAAAAACACAAAGTAGTTTCAAGTGGTTGCATATTTACGAGAACATGATCTTCATTATATAGTGTAATTCTGTAAGATGTGCACATGTAGAGATATTCTTAAAGCTGCATAGTTTGATGAAAGAATAACATTTTCGAAGCCAAAGCATTTGTCTAGAGTTCATCCTACATATCCAATGTAGATCTATACTAGTGCACTCATTAAGGATATGAGTCAGCCTCACGAAAACGGGCTAATCGGTGGTCAAGTGAAGATGTTGGCATCGCAATTCTTAAAAGTGTAGTGCATTTCTTTGTTTCATATTAAATTATCCTAGAAACAAATCAGACTTTCCAACACCTCTGTCAATGCTAAATCATAATTATACCGATCGACGCCGACATCCAATGATCGACGCCGACAACTTTAACAGATGTCGGCATCACAATTCTTAAAGTCTCATGGATTTCTTTGTTTTTTATTATATTATCCTAGAAACAAATCAGGTTGTTGTGTTTTCTCGACCTTTACATTCAGGATAAATTTAAAGACTTTCCAACACCTATGTCAATGCTAAATTATAATTATACCGATCGAAGCCGACATCCATGCTCGACGCCGACAACTTCGACCAATTGGCCTCTTTTCGTGATCCTGACCCATATATTGCTGCCTAGAATGAATAATGCTAAGTTATTCAGGCCCTTGAACAACCACTGCAGTAATTACTAGCAAAGCCCTGAGCTCCTGCCCCTCCCGCATCCTCGCTTGCTCTCCTGTGGGTTATTTCCCCCTGCCACCCCAATGGGCCCCCTCCCCTGCCACCACCCTTAACCATCATGAAAAAGCCATCAACACACTGAACAAGTGTAGTATGCATCTTTACTACACTAATGTGATTAGTAAACTATCAATCTGTTTAAACACATTGAAAATTACATAAGACAGACAAAATGTCTTGTCAACTATAAACTTAGCTTGTTTTATAAGAGAAAAAATGTTACCCGTAACGATTGTTTGAGTTGCCCCGAGTAGACACATTCTACTCGGTGCTGCTCCCAATTTTTGCATGAACCGCAGTGCCTGGTGCTGTACATTATACAGCAGGAGCCACTCCCTTAATTCTACACGATCGGTGCTGTGACTAATATAGCACTGACCAAACTTAGATTATTTAGAATGTCAATTCCAATAGTAAGATGGCTGGAAGACCAGTGCTCCGGCGCTGACAAATGTCATATTCAGATGAATAAATACTTTACCAAAAAAAAAAAAAAAATTAATCGAATCTCCCACTACAGTGTCCAGCATTTCAATGAGCACACCCAGCATAATTTGTTGTTTTCACTTCAAAGTGAACTTTAAAAAATAAAAGTTACTTCAAAAGAAAGTAAAATGCATTATAATTTATCAGCCTAATATTTTTTTTTTTTAAAGAGAAAGAAATATGAAGAATCACAGAACCATTGAATTACACAACTTTAAATGTCTGAATCGCACAACGATATAAAAGCCAAGTTTACAGATATTTGACATCCAAAATGGCCATAGGCACCAGATCCACAGTATAGTGGATCAGCGGAACAGATTGCTTGCTGTCCATAGCAAAACACTGGTTGCTAGGCACTATTTTCCCATCTAGCCACATTATCGGTGTTGCCACCTAGTCTATGCATGATTCTGCTGTATAGACTACATCACGGTTCCAGTGGCGCGGTGCATTGTGGGATGCGTCAGAGCAAAACAACCCCCCCAGAAGCACATGGCACATGCTAATACACTGCGTGCAGCTATGAAATGTGCTAGTTTCAGCTCATCTCAGCTCTTGTTTGAAACATAGAATACCAACTAAAAATATATATATAATAAATTAAGATATTAATCTTTTATCCAGCATTGCATTTACATCAATATAATCTCCACATCTTATGCCATGTGCATTTAGATTTAGACAAATCTAGGCACTCAGACTAGTGTCGGAGCCATAGCCAGAGTCAGTTTTACTTATTTTATTCATGTTTTTATTTATATCCACACAACCTAGGCACAAACCGCTTGGAACACATATAGAAAACATGTTTAACAAAAAGATGATATTAAAATAATACGGTTAGGGTTTTGGATTTCTATTAATTTTGAGTAAAACTGACGTTTTTCACTGCACGTATTGGCAAACTCAATGGCCATACGCCTTTGCTTTTCTCCCAAAGCCGTTTTCAGCGCATGCGCAGTCGGAACCGTGATGTAGTCAATTCTTCATCAATTTTCCGATTGTTGTTGTTGCTGCTACTACTGGCCCTCTTTGAGGTCATTCCCTAACCTTGTGGCCATGATCTTGCATTTCAGTTATCCTACTTGTGATTTCCCTGGCTGTCTTCGGAAAGCAGAGTACCAGCACACACATTGAGAAGATGAGTCATTGCCACCTTGGCTGGGCCTTTATCGTTGCCACCGTTGGCCTCGTCTTCACCTTCTGCGCAGCCACCATGTCAGCTTGGGAGATGAGCATAATGTTTGGCAAGCGGAAAGCCTACATCGATCTATAGGATCACTGGGTGTGGCAGTTGTGGGACGGTAACGGTTTTTGAAAAAACATTGGTTAATTATTGGTAATAGTACCCACTGTAAAGTTGCATAGTTCGATGATTTTGAGTTTGTCATTTTCTACAATAAATATATTAGGCTGATTGTTATAATCTACCTTACTTTAGTTTGAAGTAACTTTTATTTTAAATGTCTAACCTTTGAGGTATGTGAAGTGCAAACATACAATATTAATTCTGACAAGCATGCTAAAACTCTGACACTGTAGACTTCTGCAGTAACAAGTTCTATAAATTGGTTTGGTATTCTGTTCTATATGGTGACAAATGTTTGATAAGTGCACCAGTATCTAAGTCAGATATGTAGAATCAAATAAAATCTAGATCACTGTTTTGGTTTTGAAAATTTGATGTATTCATCGGACTATGCAACTTTAAGCTGCATAGTCCGATGAAAGCAACACATTTTCAAAACCAAAACATTTACCTAAATTTGATCCTACATACCCAACTGGTGCATTTATTAAGCATCTATTGCTGCATAGAAGGGAATATTAAGCCAATTTAATAGAACCTATTACTACTGAGGACTATGGTATTAGAATTATTATGTGCTTGCCAGAATTAATTTGGCATTTTTTCACTTCACATATCTCTAAAGTTAGCAATTTAAAATAAAAATTACTTCAAATTAGAGTAACAATGATAATAACAAACAATCTAAGAAAATACCAGACACTAAAAAATATCGGACTGTGCAAGTCTAAAGCCCTACCCCTTCTGTGTCCATAACTGATGTACCAGATTCTTTCTGAGATACTGTACACCTGTCTGTAGCCCTGTAATGACAAAGGAAGGAATGCTGTCCTTACATCAGTTAGTCTAGTTTGGTACAGTATTTTGTGTGAAATGAATACAGCAAAAGCAACACCGAAGCTTCACAATTAGCCACCTCTTTACTCAATAATAGTACGTTGGGTATTAACTGCCCTTAGATGGTTATAATTAGTTGTCTTCCTCCCCAATAGAGGGCAGTGATTTCTACATGCTTGTGCATATAACTGTAACATTGAATATGAAACTGCCCTGAGCTGGTTATAATTAGTTTTCTCCCTCCCCAATAGAGGGCAGTGATTTCTACATGCTTGTGCATATAACTGTAACATTGAATATGAAACTGCCCTGAGATGGTTATAATTAGTTTTCTCCCTCCCCAATAGAGGGCAGTAATTTCTACATGCTTGTGCATATAACTGTAACATTGAATATGAAACTGCCCTGAGCTGGTTATAATTAGTTTTCTCCCTTCCCAATAGAGGACAGTGATTTCTACATGCTTGTGCATATAACTGTAACATTGAATATGAAACTGCCCTGAGATGGTTATAATTAGTTTTCTCCCTCCCCAATAGAGGGCAGTGATTTCTACATGCTTGTGCATATAACTGTAACATTGAATATGAAACTGCCCTGAGCTGGTTATAATTAGTTTTCTCCCTCCCCAATAGACGACAGTGATTTCTACATGCTTGTGCATATAACTGTAACATTGAATATGAAACTGCCCTGAGATGGTTATAATTAGTTTTCTCCCTCCCCAATAGAGGGCAGTGATTTCTACATGCTTGTGCATATAACGGTAACATTGAATATGAATCTGCCCTGAGATGGTTATAATTAGTTTTCTCCCTCCCCAATAGGGGGCAGTGATCACAGGGTTGTGCATATAACTGTAACATTGAATGCGGAACTGCCCCGAGATGGTTATAATTAGTTTTCTCCCTCACCAATAGGGGGCAGTGATTTCTACATGCTTGTGCATATAACTGTAACATTGAATGGGGAACTGCCCCGAGATGGTTATAATTAGTTTTCTCCCTCACCAATAGGGGGCAGTGATTTCTACATGCTTGTGCATATAACTGTAACATTGAATGCGGAACTGCCCCGAGATGGTTATAATTAGTTTTCTCCCTTTCCAATAGAGGGCAGTGATTTCTACATGCTTGTGCATATAACTGTAACATTGAATGTGGAACTGTCCTGAGATGGTTATAATTAGTTTTCTCCCTCACCAATAGGGGGCAGTGATCACGTGGTTGTGCATATAACTGTAACATTGAATGCGGAACTGCTCCGAGATGGTTATAATTAGTTTTCTCCCTCCCCAATAGAGGGCAGTGATTTCTACATGCTTTTCGAGAACCCATGATGGTGCAGTTATAGTCATTTATTAGTGTTGTGCGATTATGCAAAAGAAATTACTCTTTCACTAGTTGGATTCAAACACAGGTCTCTTACCTTGCAGAGTACGGAGTGCTGGCAAATGTGCTACTATCACTGACCGATATAATGGTTCAGATAATTTCAGACTTATTACCAATAATTAAAGTTGCATAGTCCGATGGTTTTGAATTTCTATTTTTTTTTCTGAGATAAATATATTAGATTGATCACTAGTATCTACTTTACAGTAGTTCAAAGTTACTTTTATTTTAAATGGTAAACTTTTGAGATATTTTGAGTGCAAACATGGAAAATTAATTTAGGCAAGCTTGCCAAAAATCTGACACCATAGACTTCTGCAGTTACAGGTTCTGTTAAATTGACTCAGTATTGCCTTCTACGCAGAAACAAATGCTTAATAAGTGCATCAATATCGAAGTTAGATATGTAAAATCAAATCTAGATAATTGGTTTGGTTTTGAAAATTTGATATTTCATCGGACTATGCAGCTTTAAGCACAGTATTAAACAAACAAAATCTGTTAGTGTACATTAATTTTTTAAAAGCTTTGGCATTAATCTAATAAGCAAATGTATTGCATGTTTAAGACTTGGATTACATATTGAAATGAGTAAATATTATGTTGCTTCCAGTTGCATGCACTGGCAGGTGAATGTTGGTAATATTATTTTTAATAGTAAGGTAATTCTTAGATAAAAGATTCACCCGGTACTTGTAGTACACGGGTGAATCTCAACCCTATATAAATACGGTCGAAAATAGCATTAGTATGGAACAACAAGTAGAATGCCTGGCACCAGTGTCAAATGGTTACTTAAATCAACACAGAGTTGGTGAATGAGAGACAATGCAAAAAGACAAGATGGCGGCCGCAGAACGCCGTCGATTTCACTTTTAAATCTGATTAAACTAGATATTATATTATATTTTTCAACTCAAAGGTAGCGGGCTAATAATAAGACAGATGTAAAGAATAAATGTTGCTTCTTAGATTGTGAAATTAGGCTCTCAATTCTTTGACCCGCATTTTCGACAGCTTTTATATAGGGTTGGTTTGCACCCCTACTGCAGCAGTACGGGGTGAATCTTGTATCTAGGTAATTCTTAGTCACACATGCCTGAGAATTACTCGTCTGCAATTGTGACAAATCTTCTTGTTGCTTTTTGTAAACCGATATATATCGTCATAACAGTTTGTGCAATGCTATGCAGGATATGCATAGTCAGTTCATGGCAACGTTTTGGGCAACTTGTTTTCGTGTGTCGTCTAGGAGAATGCAAGTATTGTCATTATTGCTTCCTTCCTGATATGACAATAGATGTTACTAGATAAAACTCAAACAAACAACAAACATACATTATTGCGGTGTGTATGTGTGGGGGTCACTTCCTTCTAATGCACACTGCACATCAATTCTTAGTTCTAGGCATGCAGAACTGTGTTCTGTACTTTATTCTTATACTGTACAAGCTTTGCCATGACGTCACAATGAAGGGTATTTAGAATTCGTGCCCGCTGGTCCCTCAGGAAGGAGTGCAGCTGTGATCCAGCATATAAACATTTTTTTTTTTTTGTCCATCTCATGGGAAAATATGTGCTATGGCAATTACACTGCGCTAGAAACAAATAGAAGGCAAGAATCTTTATATATCTTTGTTCATCAGGAAGCGTGTTATTATAGGTGCAAAGTGAGTATAAAGTATAGGGTCTATATATGCAAAAGTAGGGGTGGAAGCGGCGCCAACCTCAACTTCCACCGTGTAAGCTGAAGCTGTGACCCGGCATGCTGGGTCCCAGCTTCAGTCCTTTCTGAGGACCCAGCATAACTCGGACTATCCGGCATGCTGGGTCACAGATTCAGTCCTTCCTGAGGGACCAGCGGAACTTGGAATTCTTGCATTTACGACACGGAGGCAATAAGTTTGGTATATGTGGTATTTCTGTATTATCGTCCTAGGCTTGAGAGTGTGCCTTTTGTGAACTTCAAGGCACCCACCCAAGCCAAATTTGTAACAGACGGCATTTAGCCGACATTTAATGACGCTCAATTCTACACAGCTTAGTTTCTTATAGTTTGGATGGGTGGGCAGTGAGGGTCCTAGCAGGGCCAACTGAAGGTACTGGCAATTTTGGCCATCACCAGGGGTGCTACGCGTTAGGGGGTGCCATGTCAGTGTAAGCGTGTCTATTGTAAATGATATTATTATTATACTTGTAAGGCGGCTAACGTTCAGCTTCCTCGGGGTGCCAGCAATCCTAGGGCAGGTCAATGGGTCCTAATACAACTCCGCGTGTTCGGATCTGGGCGGTGGGTGAGCGGGTGGTGGACCGCAGCTTAAGTGTTGAAGGAAATGTTCACTAGTCTGCATGGCCGCGGTTATGAATATGGAATTGGCATACTTTATCAGAGCTCAATTTTCACTGCAGAATCCCAAGTGTTGGAGTACATCGAAGTCTCCAACCAAAATTACTTTGTTTACAATTAAAGCGATTCGTTTTCAAGTCTGCTGGCTGTTACTAGCCTCAAAATGGTCCACCCTTTTGTGTAAACAGTCATTAGGAAATGAATTTGCTAGCTGGTTATGACATCTATTTGTGCTGGGTGCCTGGCCATGTCAGCATCCCAAGAAATGAGTCTTGCTGATCGGGCTGCGAAAAAGGCTCTGAGCAATGACATTACACCATGTCTGATACCATACTCTGATCTGAGACCACTCGTTTTCACTCAGATCAAATCCATATGGCAGCATAAATGAGATGAGAATACAAATAACAAATGACATGAAATCACCCAGTCTGTGGGGAATCATGCAGACTCATGGGGGTCAGTACGACCAAGTTGTTGTTAGCCATTGCTGCATTAGCCACTCGTGGCGTACACTCTTTTCTGCTCACAGGGGACCCTCCCCTAAAATGTGCATTCCCACTGACACTCAAACACATTTGATTAAACTGTTTTAATTCTATGACTTTATGTGAACAATTTTACAATGCAAAGAGCATACATGATCATTTTACTAATGTGAAACAAGGTGAAATTTGAGCCTTCTTGAGGACAGCAGGCCTGTACTACCTCATTTAGCTTATTAAACCAATTTTTACCAATTTAGAAAGAAAATACCATTGGCTTATCTAGAATTTAGTTTTTATTGGCCATATTTCTTTTATTGAGAGCTTTGAACGTGATATTTGTCTTTTGACACAATTGATCGTATTCCTTTACATTATGTTTAAAAGTGACGACAATGCAAGTTAAACACTTCTCGTTGTGAATATGGTCTTTGTTGTTGACATGGTGCTAAGCAACCACCAATCAATTAATCAATCATGTACAACCCAAACTACAATTTTCATTTCTTTAACAGGGCCAGAGTTCATTATAAATTGACTGAACATGTAAAATATTGATGCCAGAATGAAATAAACGATCATATTGGTACATCAGACTTGTGTGAGTATTTGACAACAATCATTTATTGCATTTGTATGGAAAACATAACACACCATTCTTGTCTGTATTGAGTCCTGAACAATATGAATACCCGCCTAGGTATTAATTAAGTCGAGACCTGCCGTGGAATAACATGCAGTGTTGCTAGAACGTAAAGCCCCAGTTAACGTTAGTACACATCAGTCTTGTTTGCATTGAGTCCTGAACAACGTGAATACTAGGATACATAGAAGTCGGTAGGCCTACCTGTCCTGCTATTACCCAAGGTGATTAGTGATGTTAGAACGTAAAACCCCACTCACTCACGCACCCCCCCCACCCCCACGCCCTCTCGACCACCCACTCACCCTCTCACTCATCCAACCACTCACCCACCTTCTCGTCCTCCCACTCATCCACCTACCTACTCATCCACTCTCTCGGCCACCAACCCTCTTGTCTACCCACCCACTCACCCACCCTCTCGGTCACCCTCTCACCTACCTAGTCATCCACTCTCTCGGTCACCCACCCTCTTCGTCTACCCACCCTCTCTTCCACTCACCCACTCACATTCAAACCACATCAATTCATGTCAGTAAAAGCTCAATATAATATAGCATGTAACTATCTAGACAGGATGACCGAGTAAGTAAAGTGGCCGCTTCACATGTGGCAGGTCGTGGAATCTGCCTGCAAGCTTCGAATACAACCGAGTCAAAGCAATGACATTAAAATTTAGACTTGTCGCTATCAAGCCTAGCATTTGGCATTACTAGGATACTGTAAAGAGCAATTGAATTAGGAAGACCAATTGTCTGTGATTGATATTTCCCTTGCTTGATCAATGAATGTAATATTTTCTTTTTATATAAATAATATTAAATTTTAAAATTAGCCAAATAGAAAGAGTTGATATCAGGCCAGGCCAATCTGATATCAGTTTGAACAGGTCGCTAGGCATGGCAATGGATATCCCAATGACGAGAATATTGTAATATGTTGTGTTTCGGCCGTCAGACCCCCAAGATACCACTTACTCTCCCCAGGTGCGTTCTGACAACTGTCTGTCAGTTCCCACATGATGCCCCTCTCCAACAAACTCATAAGAAAGAAAGGGAAGACAAGTCGCGCAAGATTGACAGTGAAGAAGTTGTGCTTTATTGGCCTCAACTCCTGTTCACCTACTAGCGACCTATCATCCTCACTCCTGACCTACTGTCCACACAGATCCCTATTACTCTCGTTAGTGTGTATAGGAATCAGTGCCTTGGGTATAGGAACCTGAGTCCCATGGTTATTGTACACAGCTCAGTGCCTTTTGAATAGCTGCTGCTAGTTTGTATATCGAAAGTGGAGCCTCAGACAGAGTGTCTGGGTTCCTGGACAAGAGTGTCTCCTGCTATAGTGGCTAGCTCAGAATCTCTCAAGAGTGTCTCTCCTTCCAGAGTGTCTCAAGAAGTGAATCAAGAATAATATATATCAGAGTGAGGTCTGTGTGTCAGGTGGTGCAAGGGGTGCAGGTCACTGGACCTCCCACAGCCAGCCAATCAGACACCCTCTACAGCACGGGGGAGCTGTCACTCAACCCCAGCTGCAGGTGGTGTCCATAATGTATGCAGGATGGTTGGGTGTGCTTGCCAATTGGCCCTGTGGTAACAGGTAGTTGCAGACAGTTACAATAAATATATATTAAAAATGCCCTTCCCCTCCACTTGCACTCTTACTGATGCATAGAGGGAACATTTCACTAAAAATTAACTGTCTCTTACATATGAACATCACATCATAATCTCGGCCACTATGTGTTATCATATTTGCCACATAGTCTCTTATGTCACACAGCGAGTGGGGCACCCATTGCTTCTCTGTTACATAACCTTGGTCCCCACTCCCTCGCTCGAGAATAGTAATGCCAATATATAATTCCGAACCGAAAATCCATATATTTTTACAGTATGTTGTCAATCCCAATTACACATTTAATCCATGTGTGTGAAGGTCAATGGAATTGTTGTCTTTTTTATTATTACCATAATAGTTAACACATCATAATTCCTGAAGCAATATCTATTCACATTTGGGACAATCATGTAATCTTTTTTTTTATTGGGGGGTGGGGGGGGGTGTTTGATTCTTAAGGTAAAACCTAGGTGGGTGAAATTAATTGATTAAGTATAATAATTGTGCATACTAACATTGTATTCTGATCAGTTGGTATGTTATAAGGCTGGGGACAGTAGGGCTACTACCGGACTAAAGCTAAGATTTCTTACACATGGTATGCGGTATGCAAATGCGAATGCGGCAAAAAATCAAAAAGCATCGAAGTCAATGGGGGTGATTCCTTACACACAGTATGCGGCATGCGAATACTGAATCGGTCCATGTAGCGATCGGTGCGGCATGCGAATGCGAATGCCCATAGACAACAGTGTTAGAGAAACCTGACACTATGTGTGGGTGTGGGTGAAAGGACCCAACCTGTTCGCATACCGAATGCCGCATGCCGCATACCACGTGTAAGGAATCTTAGCTTTACTGGAGTGACGTCAAAAGGGTTGGTTATTTTCAGTCGCAAGGACACTTATAAATCAGTTATATACATAGAGAGAAAACCACACTCAAAATACCAAACACTATAGAAACAGTCCC
The DNA here is from genome assembly GCA_030323885.1 of Branchipolynoe longqiensis. Classification (NCBI taxonomy): domain Eukaryota; kingdom Metazoa; phylum Annelida; class Polychaeta; order Phyllodocida; family Polynoidae; genus Branchipolynoe; species Branchipolynoe longqiensis. The sequence continues at coordinate 23,833,777 of CM059198.1, read as the reverse complement.
ACCACAGTTCACACATCGACAATTTAACTGATGTTTGTTTGTGTGCAAATTGAGGAAGTCGTGATAATTGCAGAGTAGTTGTATTAACTAGCTCTACAAAATGGCGGCAGATACTTTTCCTTCGGGAAGCTTTCAGTATATCATCTGATACATTAATTATTACCGCATCCCTGCATCGTACGCAGGGCTGCTAAATAACCCATGAGAAAAAGTATTGGAAGTCTAGGTTATGGAAATAACCACATGATTTTGCAATCTAATATGCTAAATATATAATTGTTCAAATAGACCTACTTATGCCTATCTATCGTAGCCCATCATTCTTGGGGTGAATTATTTATGGAATCATGTAGATTGGTATATTTTAAAAGTCAAATTGAGATCATTCAGTGGTTGCCATATTTATATATAGGGACCTATCTATTTTTTTTCCAATTCTCTCTGAGTTTATCCACGATACGCCAATATAGATAAACACTGAGTGGTGGAGCAAGGACCTCCACAGATTGTAGTTGATTTGAGAAGACTGCTTGGATTTAGGCTGGGTTGTCCTGTATTCTGAGTCACTGTCCACTAGGGCCATAATCGATTAACATGACTCGGGTGACATGGGTTCACCCGAGTCGTCAGAATTCCAAATAGAACACCACGAGTGGAGTCGACAAATACACGTGCCGTGTGCAAAATGACCCGACCCCAGTAACCCACCTCTTGGCTGGGGTTTGCTAGGAGCGATGACGTCACATCTGTGCTGGTACCTGTAGGATAACCGCTACCAGTACAACTCCTACGTGATGTTTTCATGCTCTTTTTTTTAATAACCCAGATTGTCAGCTTCTACAATCATAAAATACTTTAAATCCTATTTTGCTGTACATATATCGGTTATTGAAAAAAAAAATCAAGTTTGAGATTAAGGCACCATTTTGTCCACCCCGAGCATATTCGTTTATTCAACCCGAGTCTGTAGGATGTGCACATGCGTCAAAAAGTGGCTTGGGTGACCCGAGTTGATTAATCGATTACGCCCTAGTTGCCTAAGAAGAACTGAAGCTGCGACCTGGCGTGTTTACACAACCGGAAGTGGTATAGTTTATTCCCCCCAGTGCTATTCCTTTGGGGCGTAATCGATTAATCGACTCTGGTCACCCGAGCCACTTTTTGGCGCATGCGCACATCCTGCAGACTCATGTCGAATAATCGAATAAGCTTCTCCATGCTTGGGTGACAAAAATGGTGGCCCTTTTATTTGTTTTTTTAGTAGCCGATATAATTACAGCAAAGTATGATCGAACTATTTTTATGATGGCATAGTTTAGTGATATTTCCATTTCATTAATCTATGTTATCACAAAAAAAAAATATGTATGACTGGTACTGGTGGCTGTCATCCTGCAGGACGGTACCAGCGCAAATGTGACGTCATCGCTCCTTGCAAACCCCAGCCAAGAGGTGGGTTACTGGGGTCGGGTTGTTTTGCACACGGCACGTGTATTTGTCGACTCCACTCGCGGTGTTCTATTTGAAATTCTGACGACTCGGGTGACCCGAGTCACCCGGGTCGTGTTAATCGATTACGGCCGTAAAGTCACTTTAAAATCAGAAACACGTGGTTCCTACTAAAGAAAAGCAAAAAAACATTGAAGTTATCGTCCTACCACCGTTTATTCATTACAGTTAATAGGACACAAGACGTGGAAGCAGGAGTTGGAGGACCTCGCTTTATTCCGGGCAGACCCCGGGGGATATTATATTTTTGAGGTGTGGCTGTCCGAAAGCTGTAGGGAAGAAGGTCATGTGGTGATTGGAATGGTGAGGAATGTTAATGAGGTATGGGGAGATTGCTATACCTGCAATACCTGCATAGATGGTATGCAGGTATTGCAGGTATAGCAATACCTCAGGGAGTTTGACGCCCCTGCCTTGTAGAGTTGTAAACCACTGCCTTGTGGTACAGGTTCTTGACAGAACCGAAGGCTAAGGGAGCAAACCCTAAACAGAAAACCATGTCACTGTGGCAGCATTAAGGGTGGTTGATGTATGGAACTCCCAACATCTCCCGACCAGCCACTGCAGGGACAAATAGTTTTGCGCCTGTCTTGACATGTTCTTGCCAGTATGAAACCTCTATTTGCTCCTGGAGAGAGTGCCGCTGGTAACTTGCAAAAGCCAGCAGCACTTCAACACTTTTGCAGGCAGCTTTCATGAAATGTCATCTCCGGTGGACTGGACACCTCATGAGGATGTCATCAGACAGGCTACCAAAGCAGATCCTCTATTCTCAACTGTCTTCTGGCTACAAGGATACCATCAAGAGAAACCTGAAGCTGAGAGACATTAAGACCGACTCATGGACGCAACTCTCACAGCAGAGAGCTAAATGGAGAGCGGCAGTCAAGTAATGAAAGCAGTCTTTGTTGCATCGCGACCGACAGCATGATGATGATGATGGGGAGATGAGACATGAGCAATGCAGTTTAATGTAATAAATGACAGAGCAACTAGCGGTTGGCTAGAGTTACTTAATTATCAAGAGCAATAATTATATATATATTTAATGTTAAATGTTATTATGAAAATTAATTATTAAAGATCGGAGGAGTGGGTGGGTGGGGAAAAAGGGAGGTTAGTGGTCAGTCCGATGTCAGAAGGCGGAGTGACCAGGTGAGGTGAGGAGCTGGAAGGTCCCAGCTTGAGTTGCTTGTTATTGGCTGTTGAGAGAGGGTGTGCGAGAGGTGATGGCGAATGAGAGGAGTGGAAGTAGGAGGCGCGGCTAGAGAGGCCTGTGAGGGTCGTGTGCCCCTCCCCAGGGACCCCCCGCCCCCTCACCGGAGCAGCCGGGAAGGTGGCGGCCGGCGGAGGATGGCGGAAGAGGGAAGGGGAAGTAGGTAGGTGGGGGGAGGAAGAATTGGGGGGGGGGGGGGGGGGTCAACGGCTTCGCTGTCTCGTCTACCCTGTAATGATACCCCAAATGAGCACAAGCTCATTCCACACAATTGGGTTGGAGTGAAATCGCGTTAACTACTTTACAATTGAAAAAAAATAATCTGTTAAAATCTTGCATGTTTGTGTAACAACGTATATGCTGCACTGTGTGTGTTTCATCGCCATCATAGCACATGTCTAAGGCGGCTGTCACACCTCGCCGGATTGAGCAACGGACAGAATTGTCTAGTCCGGTGGTGTTCGGGCGTGATAAGTATCAAAATGTGTCAAAATGTTGCGATATCGGGTCAAATGACGCTGGACGAACGGACATGAAATGGACATGAATGGATAGCTAATGGACGAAACAAACTGTCAGAATTTTAGTTGCATCACGATGTGGATTCCACATTCGACCAGGTGGCACCAGGAAGGGCTAACGCGTGGCTTCCAGGTGCCCGGATGTCTGCAGGTCGACGTATGCCCGCCTCATAGTCCGCGACTCAAACTTCACAAGGATCCCCTTTTCATCACGCACCAAAGCAAGCACATCTAACTTGACGAGTTCCTGGATGTCTTCAAGGGGGCATCTGCAGTGTCACAAATACAGTCATTCCATTAGGGATCATCTTACTGCATGTAGCATCGCTGTCACCATGTGATGGTCGTGTATAGACTACATCACGTTTCCGACTGCGCATGCGCCGAAAACGGCCTTGGGAGCAAAGCAAAGGCGTACGGCCATTGACTTTGCATATACACGCATTGAAAAACGTCAGTTCTATTCAAAATTAATAGAAATCCCAAACCCTAACCTTATCAATTTAATATAATCTTTTTGTTAAACCTGTTTTCTATATGTGTTCCGAGAGGTTTGTGCCTAGGTGGTGTGGTTTTATCAATATTTTACTTTTTCTGTATGGAGATTGCTCACTGCCATTGACAATGCATTGAGTACTCTGGCTATGGCTCTAAGTCTAACACTAGTCTGAGTGCCTAGATCTATCTAAATCTAAATGCACATGGCATAAGATGTGCTGATTATATTGATGTAAATGCAGTGCTGGATAAAAGATTAATATCTTAATTTATTATATATATTTTTTTAGTTAGTATTCTATGTTTCAAACAAGAGCTGAGATGAGCTGAAACTAGCACATTTCATAGCTGCACCCAGTGTATTAGCATGTGCCATGTGCTTTTGGGGGGGGTTGTTTTGCTCTGATGCATCCCACAATGCACCGCGCCGCTGGAACCGTGATGTAGTCAATTGACTACATCACGGTTCCAGCGGCATTTAGATTTAGAAAGATCTAGGCACTCAGACTAGTGTTAGAGCCATAGCTAGAGTACTCAATGCATTGTCAATGGGAGTGAACAATCTCCATACATAAAAAGTAAAATATTGATAAAACTACACCACCTAGAGACAAACCGCTTGGAACACATATAGAAAACATGTTTAACAAAAAGATTATATTAAATTGATAAGGTTAGGGTTTTGGATTTCTATTATTTTTGAATAAAACTAACGTTTTTCACTGCGTGTATATGCAAAGTCAATGGCCGTACGCCTTTGCTTTGCTCCCAAGGCCGTTTTCGGCGCATGCGCAGTCGGAACCGTGATGTAGTCAATTCTATGTGGTTTGATGGAAAGGACTTGAAAGACCATGCTTGATTTCGGAAGCCATGTTGTTAGCCCTTTATTTCCACAAGGTGGCAGCACACATAGACAATAGATCAATGAGTTGGTATGGTGGCCCAAAAGTATAGTGTTTATCATGACACAGTCTGTGATTTAATGTTGCATAGTTCAATGCCTTTTCAGTTTTTGCCATATTTATTTAGAATAAATCCATCAAGTTTACCATTGAGACAGATTTTTCCTTAAGGCCCTGTCACACTATGACGTACGGCATCAGCACGTGCTCAACGTTAGAAAATTTGCCAGTATGTCGGCATGTGTCAAACTTTTCATTGGCGGGGGATAAAAATGGGCATATACACAATGTAATACAATGTATGTAACGTATGCAGAATCTATCTCTGACGTATTGCTAGCATATGAGAGCGTTCATGTGCAACGCAAAACGTTTGCAAAATGCTCGCATATGCTCATGGAATGCTGACCAACGTTACATATGTTACTCCATCACTAGAAGTACGGCATATATGTTAAATACGCTGGAGATACGGCAGGCATACGTTCGAAGTACGTTAGGAGTATGTGATTCGGACAGAGGAAGCCTGAGACTGAGGTGGGAGAAAGGGGAGTTTATTCAATCACACAAATAGGTTCACAGTGGCAAGTAAATTAAAAATGTTATTTGATGTGGGGGTTCAGTCCATCTGCTCAATGTCCGCTGATGGTAGAGGGAGGGCCTGGGAGCCCAAGGAGGTAGGCCCGGGAGCCGACCCACACAAAGTGGCGTTTAATAAAGAGGGTAGTAAGGCGTGGTAAAACAATACACTTTGAAATCTGAGCCCGGATGCGGGTCAGGAGGCATAGGAGAAGGGGGGGGGGGGGGGGGGGGAGCGCGCATGCACCGCTTGGTGATGTTAGTGTCTCAGGCTTCCTCCGCCGGATCAACCACAATTCAGAATTATGGGACAATACATCCGTTGGCAGTATGCGGACTGTATGCGGTCTGCACGTTCCCACCGGCTGAACGTACGGCTAATGTGCAGCAACCTATACCAATGTATCCCTAGTGTACTCCCAATGTTTGCCGACATATCCCGAAAGTAGACGCAACATACGTTCAACGTACGAGCCACACATTGGACATTTTTAGCATGCACAATTTTTTTCGAAGCCTCGACACACGGCGACGTAAGACGATGTATAACGACATATCTGGAACGTATCTGATGTATGCCCAACGTATATGTCACGTATGACGACATATGCCACATATATCGGCATACGCTAAGGCTATACATCGTAGTATGACAAGCCCTTTAGCTTGGGATAATTCTATGACAAATGGCTAATTTTGGAGAGTATCTGAAGTGAAAGCATGTAAAATAATTGTGTAAAATAATTCTGTAGTTGAAGCCAAGTTGCAACTGAGATCCTTGGTTTTTGTTTGTTTTTTGTTTTTATTTTGTTAGTTGGATTTACATTAATTCAATTTGAGTACGAAAATGTTCGGTATGAATGAAAATATTGACTACGTATTAAGAATATTAGTTATGCACATATAACAGGTATAATAAATAAATTATGCGAGTGCAGAATATATATATGGAGCTATTATTAATATATTGTAGTGGATAAGCCGCACAATGATTAATGCTGTGTTAGTTATGCAGAGCTATTATTGTTATTGTTATTATTATTATTATTGTTGTCGTTATCGGCCGTGCAGCTGTGTGCTGCGGGCCTGTGGTCCATTCACCCCGAGCCTGGAGTGCTGCCCCTATGCTAGTGCTGTGGTTCAGTCCCACTCGCCTCCAGAATTTTGCAAAGCCAAAGATTGACTGTGTATTACTATTATACTATTAGTTACACATACACGTATACACATATATATTATATATCTGATGCATACACATAATGCGATTATGAAGGCACAGAACGGAATTATTATTATTAATTGTTCTATTCATTATCTACCAACCGTTATTCTCGATGTATTCACTTCTTCTACATCCTGGTACTAGTGGCGCCACCATCGGCCCCAACCCTAACCGCTTCCATTTGTCATTCATATATACATATATTATTTGTACATACATTACCTATAAAGCAGAACACATCCGCTTAGTACTGAAGATGCTTGACATAATGCTTCTCATACAACTATGCAACTAATTAACCGGACAAACCTGCGCACCATGTCAACCATGCAGACTGTGTAGTTGTTTTCCGGGGTCAGGTTCGCCATGACCTCCAGCAGCTTCGCAGATCGCTCCACGGCCAGTAGCTTCTCGCGAGACTTGGACGTGAGTCTCGCTATGGAGTCTGCGGCACTGATGCCCTCATCCCAGTCGCGTCTGCACCTTACCAGGTGGTGCACCTGCCGGGCAGGCAGCCATTTGTTACAGTCAGTACAATCAAGTAACCATCTGGACACAACTAGATATCTACCAAGTTAGTGCAAGTCAGTGCTGCACAATCAATTAACAATCAGGAGACAACTAGATATCTATCATGTTATGGCAGCCATTTGCTACAATCAGTGCTGTACAATCAAGTAATCATCGGGACACAACTAGATATCTATCAAGTTAGGGCAGCCATTTGCTACAATCACTGCAGCACAATCAAGTAATCATCGGGACACAACTAGATATCTATCAAGTTAGGGCAGCCATTTGCTACAATCACTGCAGCACAATCAAGGAACCATCGGGACACAATTAGATATCTACCAAGTTACGGTAACCATTTGTGATGGTCAGTGTAGTACAATCAAGTAACCACCTGGATACAGTTAGATACCTACCAATTTAGGGCAGCCATTTGCCACAATAGCCAGTAAATAAATTTACCTCATAGGATTGAAATAACCCAGCACAAAATAGCTAGAAATCATGGCGGCACACGATTGAGTGTCATTGCAATGACAGCCACATCTTGCAGTGACATCCGGTGGATGCGAGTGGGGGTGTGTGTGTGGGGGGGGGGGGATGTGGGGGGGAATGCAAGTGCGAGTAAGTGGACACAAGGGAAACGTGAGTAGATATACAGCTGGATGAGGATGGTTGTAGGTGGATGGAAGTGTGGATCTGGATAGTCACAGGTGGATATCAACAGTCGTAAGTGGATACCGCTGGATATCGGTGGATGAGTTGTAGGTGGATGTAGGCGGATAGAGGTAATTTTAAGAGGCAACGTATGCATAGATGCATATAGAGGTAAGCAGCTGTGGGTGAATATGAATATTAGCAAATGGAGATGAGTAGATATGGATGGATGTGGAGAGTTGTAGGTGGATGTGGAAATGGATAGATGCAGATAGTTGTAGGTGGATATATGGGTAGTCCTGAGTAGATATGGGTGGATCCGGATAGTTGTAGGTGAATATATGGGTAGTCCTAAGTAGATATGGGTGGATGCAGATAGTTGTAGGTGGATATATGGGTAGTCCTAAATAGATATGGGTGGATGTGGATAGTTGTAGGTGAATATATGGGTAGTCCTAAGTATATATGGATGGATGCAGATAGTTGTAGGTGAATATATGGGTAGTCCTAACTAGATATGCATGGGTGGATGCAGATAGTTGTAGGTGGATATATGGGTAGTCCTAAGTAGATATGGATGGATGCAGATAGTTGTAGGTGAATATATGGATATTCCAAACTAGATATGGGTGGATGCGGATAGTTGTAGGTGGATATATGGGTAGTCCTAAGTAGATATGGGTGGATGCGGATAGTTGTAGGTGAATATATGGGTAGTCCTAAGTAGATATGGGTGGATGCGGATAGTTGTAGGTGAATATATGGGTAGTCCTAAGTAGATATGGGTGGGTGCGGATAGTTGTAGGTGAATATATGGGTAGTCCTAAGTAGATATGGGTGGATGCGGATAGTTGTAGGTGGATATATGGGTAGTCCTAAGTAGATATGGATGGATGCAGATAGTTGTAGGTGGATATATGGGTAGTCCTAAGTAGATATGGATGGATGCAGATAGTTGTAGGTGAATATATGGATATTCCAAACTAGATATGGGTGGATGCGGATAGTTGTAGGTGGATATATGGGTAGTCCTAAGTAGATATGGGTGGATGCGGATAGTTGTAGGTGGATATATGGGTAGTCCTAAGTAGATATGGGTGGATGCGGATAGTTGTAGGTGAATATATGGGTAGTCCTAAGTAGATATGGGTGGATGCGGATAGTTGTAGGTGGATATATGGGTAGTCCTAAGTAGATATGGATGGATGCAGATAGTTGTAGGTGGATATATGGGTAGTCCTAACTAGATATGGGTGGATGCGGATAGTTGTAGGTGAATATATGGGAAGTCCTAAGTAGATATGGATGGATGCAGATAGTTGTAGGTGAATATGTGGGTAGTCCTAACTAGATATGGGTGGATGTGGATAGTTGTAGGTGGATGTGAACTTGGACGTGGGTAGATGCAGATAGTCGCAGGTAGATATGTGGGTAGTCCTAAGTAGATATGGGTAGATATGGGTGGAGTTGGATAGTTGTAGGTGGATGAGGACATGGATGCAGGGAGCTACAGATAGTCACAGGTGGTTATGGGTAATCCTAAGTAGATATGGATAAATATGATTCTGAGGGGATGTAGATGCAGACCTGAATGCGGGCTCCATACAAAAGCCGCTACCTACCCGGCCTCCTACCGCCTCTACCACCCGCGCGCTGTGCTCCCTCGACATCCGCTCGGCCCGCACCTCGTTCCGGGCTGCCTGCTCATAGAACCAGTGCCGCCGCAGGAAGTCCTGCGCCTCAGCGTCCCTCAGGTCGCCCACGTGCAGGGTCGTGTGACACCGTGACCAGCACCCCTGGTCCCGCTGCAGCTGTGCCTCGACGCCTTCGTCGTTCGTCACGAACACCACCTTGGCCACGTTGGTGTCGGCCCACAGCTTGGCCTTCACCTGCAGCTCACAGAGGGCGCCACTTCCACCGGCACCGCGCCGCAGCAGCGCGGCAACGTCATCCACAACCAACACCAGGGGGCGCCTGTGTCGCCTCGCGTAGCCAAACGCGGCCTGCTCAACAGCGTCCAGCACCCTCCGCAACTTCTGCTTCTCCTCCTCCTCCTCCTCCTCCTCCTCCGCATGCGTGCCTAGCACCCTGGCCAGCGCGAACCGGAAGTTGAGGTGTTCATCGAAACGGAAGTCGACGGCCTCGGCAAGCGTCTCTGCGAAACCCGCGCCCTGCGAGGTGAGCACGTAAACTGGGGCTCCCCCTAGCGTTGCGCCGCGGGTGCGCACCAGTTCACGCACGGTCTCCACCAGGAGGCGGCTCTTCCCAGACCCCACCTCGCCGCGCACCAGATAGTACTCGTTCGTGAAGGCGTTGCTGAGCATGCGCATAGCGCCCTCCTCAGCACCACACATGCCGCCGCCGCCGCCGCCGCCGCCGCCGCCGCCGCCTCCGCCGCCGCTGCTGCCGTCCTCACCGCCATCCTCGCCGCCGCCGCCGCCGCCGCCGCCGCCGCCGCCGCCGCCGTCGCTCCCCTGACGCCGAAAGTAGGCGACCTCGTACTGGTTCTCGACGGCAGGCCCTATGAGGCGACCGGAAGCGAAGCGCCTGCGCATGCGCGGGTAGCGCATCGCGTCCTGGTAGACGATGTAGGCGCCCGCACCGGCCAAGGTCACGCCGGCACGCAGCAGCACAGCGTGGGCCGCCATGTTGGATGTTGGTTTCGCTTCCTCCCTTCCTTGTTCTTGTTCTTGTTTGTATTCTTGTTCTTGTTTTTCTACCTGTTTACTTCTTCCACTTCGTCCACTTCTTCCACTTCTACTTCTTCTACTTCTTCTACTTCTTCCACTTCGTCCACCTCTTCCACCTCTTCCACTTCGTCCACTTCATCCACTTCTTCCACTTCTTCCACTTCTTCCACTTCTTCCACTTCTACCGTTTCTATGGTTAGCTATCGGTGGATCCACAGATATGCTACATCTACTTCTTCAACTACTATTTCTTCTTCTCTCTATTCTTCTTCTTCTTCTTCTTTTCTCTTCTCTTCTCGTCTTCTTCTTCTTCTTTTTCTTCTATTCTCTTCTTATTCTTCTTCTTCAACTTCTACTTCTTATTTTTATTTTATTTAGTTTTTTTTGGTTCTTTTTGCTCGTCTGTTTAGTCTTTTTTTGTTGTTGCGGTTGCTATTTCTTCTACTTTTTATTTTTATTTTGTCTTCTGGTTATTTTTCTCATTCGCTTTGTTCCTTTTTTTTCGTGGTTGCTTTTCCCTAATTTTAGTGTTCCTTATTTATTTTGCACTGTGTATTGAATTAAGGGGAAATTCATAACATTATTTGTTGTTTGTACCGGTGGTTGATCGTGGGGATGAGGGGCGTTCAAAAGATCTGAAAATGAGTAGAAAATGGGAGGTAACTTTGCAGTAAAAGTATTTCTTCGGGGTACTATATGGTCCACTATAAGGCTTACATAGTAACTATTAGCCGACCTAGGCTGCCTGATGCAATCAACCTACCCTCATCTACCTATGTAAGCGGCATTTCACCTGTGCACCTCACTACACTAAGTTTGACTTTTGCTTTGTTTTTTGTTTGTTTGTTGTTTTACATCCTAGCAACATCTAAGGTCATATCAGGATGAGTACCGACTTGTGATAGTGCGCACTCATGGCGACTTTATAGTGCTGTCCCACTTGGAAATCAGGCTGCCGGCACCATGACACGATAACCCACTCAGTCACATTATCCTGACACTGGGCTAACCAGTCCTTGCCATATCCTATTAATACAGAGCGCCAGGTGAGGAAGTGACAAGTGGCAATTTTAAAAGTCATTGGTGTGACTCGACCGGGAACTGAACTCCCAATTTCCCACATGCGAGGCCTGCGTTCTATCGATTCAGCCACCGCGCCCAGTCATAACTAAGATTTGTCTTATGTCAGGATAGTGTGACTGAGTGGGATATCAGGAGATGGTAAAGCATATACAATCATCAATCAGCATTACCATTTAATTATTTCCTTTTAGGTCACATGACCAGTGAGGCTGGACAGCTAGCTGTCAATTGAAATTAAAGCTGCATAGTCCAATGAAATATCAAATTTTCAAAACCAAACCAATTATCTAAATTTGATTTTACATATCTAACTTAGATACTGATGCACTTATTAAGCATTTATTGTTGCATTGAAGGCAATACTGGGTCAATTTAACAGAACCTGTTACTGCAGAAGTCTATTGTGTCAGAGTTTTGGCAAGCTTGCCAAAACTAATTTTCCATGGTCGCACTCGAAATATCTCAAAGGTTTACCATTTAAAATAAAAGTAACTTTGAACTAATGTAAAGTAGATACTAGTGATCGATCTAAAATATTTATCTCAGAAAAAATACAGAAATTCAAAACCATCAGACTATGCAACTTTAACATCAGAGCGCTACTCACGATGAGTCAGTATGTGGACGTGTGAGGCTATGGTCATTTTTCACATATTACAAACAAACACGATGCATACATTAAAGCGGCATGATCCGATTAATGCAACACATTTCAGTAATCAAAACAATGCTCCTTATATTTGGTCCTGCATGTCCACTTTAGACACGGGTACTCTTAGTAAACACCTATTGTTGCATAGAGGGAAAACTGAATAAATTTAATACAATCTGTCACTGCTTAAAGCTGCATAGTCCGATGAAGCATCAAATTTTCAAAACCAATACACTTACCTAAATTTGATTCTACATATCTAACTTAGATACTTATGCACTTGTTAAGCATTTGTTGCCACATATAAGTGAATATTGAGTCAATTTAATAGAACCTGTTACTGCAGAAGCCTATGTTGTCAGAGTTTTGGCATGCTTGCCAAAATTAATTTTGCATGCTTGCACTTGAAATATCTGAAAAGTTAGCCATTTAAAATAAATGTTACTTTAACGTAAAGTAAGGTAGATCCTAATTCGCATCACTCGGCAAGAGACAAGATAAGAACAGATAACTTTTGAAAGATTTAATCTAGAAATCAATTTGGCCTGTAGCAGGCTATGCGGGTGGGCGACTAGGTCCCTTCAATTCATGTGCCGACACGGGGCAAAGTTCAAGATCTGTATGAAGCAGGAAATGTTCAGATTACTGCGTTGAGGAGAGATTCAGGAGAGATTCAGCGCTCACCCCAGAAAGAGGGTGGGAGGGTGGGGAAGCGAAGTGAACAGGTAGAGTCACCGAGGTGGTCTGACTCGAGACACAGCAACGGAGACCAAGGAAGACAGAAATAGACAGCCTCGTTCGCAAATTACGCATGTTAGCCTCGCCAACATGCTCAACAATGAACTTAGTATATTTATTTCAGAAAAATTACAGAACTCAAAACCATCTGACTATGCAACTTTAAATCTATGATACGCACCATTTCGGTGTGCATGCCAAGATTAATTTAGCTTGTTTTAACATAAAATATCTCCAATATTTCAAAATAGAAAGTAAAGCAAAAGTAACATGTTACTGCCAAGGTCTATTCTGTAAGAATTTCAACATGCATGCCAAAATTAATTTGGCACATTTTAACTTTAAAAAATCTCCAAAGTTATTTATTTATAGCAAAACCTTACTTCAAATTAGAGCAGGGTAAGTTACAAAAGAATATGGCAGAAATTCTAACCCTTTGGGTTATGCTACTTTAAGATTAGAACAGTAGACAGTGTCTGGTCTACCTGTTTACTACCTCAGAGTACAGCAATAACTCTCTCGTTTGCCATTTGATATATATATACATATATATATATATATATATTATATAAGTAATATATATGTATATATATTATACATATATAAGTATATATATAATATATATATATATATATATATATATATATACACACACATCCACACAGCGCATCAGTCAAACTAAATATATATAATATATATACATATATATGTGTATATATATATGTATAAATATATATATATATGTATACAGTAAAACTTATTTAAAAAACCTATCTATACCGACCCCTCCACATATCGACCACTCCCCTATATCGAACGCTTTATTTGGGTCCCCAAATTACCATTGTAAGGATATTCTAACTCTAAACCGACCACCTCCCTAAATGGACGACTTAAAGTCGGTCCCATGGTCGCTCGATTTAGAGAGGTTTTACTGTATATATATACTTTGACCGATTGTTTGTGCGCTCTAAGAACGAGGTACCAACCCCGAAACAGTTGGAGGTAGTTAGAAATAAACCAAAAATAATGTAATTAATGAGTTAGCCACTATTTTCTTGAGGTACATATATAAATTATTTGTAATTATTCCCGATCAAAGTTCTTTTTTTAAGCGCCAGGGGCCTAGCCTTCAAGCCATAACTGGTACACTTATTTACACTACACAAAAATAAGGTTTAGTGTAAAATACAAAGAAGTTGAAACTAGAATGGTTTATCATATATAATATGGTTGGTTAGATGTTGGAGTTTTACGTCCTGGCACCATCTAAGGTCATATCAGGACTCAGATGTAAGGTTAGTTAGGAGCTTAGAGATGTGCGTCCAGAAAAGTAAAATTATGATGCGAGATAATAGCTGCAATTATTCAGACATTGTGCAAGTTTAAAACAGTTTGCAGAGTTATGAAATGAAATTGTTATTAGCAAATTTTGCTCATTTGTGCATTTAGTGAGTAGGCCTGTTTGAGTAGGTCCAGTTATCTTGAAGAGTTATACCCCTGTCACACTACAACGTAATGAGCGAACGTGAGCCTAACGTGGTGATCTTTCGTCATTACGTTGATGTACGTTGGATTACGTTATTATGACGTCATAATGATGTTAGACTGACGTCGAGCTACGTCACATTACGTCATGTTACGTCAAGGTTTTGGACATGTTCAAAACTTTTGACGTAGTTCGAACGTAAGGGTTTTACGTTCGCCATACGTTCTGTACACGTTCGGTGAACGTCAATGACGTTAAACCGACGTTATTAAAACGTTAGTCACTACGTTCAACTATGTTGCACTACGTTGCACTACGTTGCACTACGTTGCACTACGTTGCACTACGTTGCACTACGTTGCACTATGTTGACCCACATTAAACCCTGTGGAAACGTCCACGCGGCGTAATGGGAACGTCAGGATAATGTCAGGATAACGTCAGGATAATGTCAGGATAACGTCAGGAGAACGTCAGGAGAACGTACGTTCAACGTAGTTCAACGTTTCGCCATCAGGTAACGTAGTTCTGGCGATGGAATAACGTTCATAATGTTCCGTGAACGTAATGAAGTTGACCTCTCTCGTTGAATGACGGTATCACTACGCTTTACTGACGTTACGCTCTCGTCCACTACGCTGCATCCACGTTCAACTTGTGCCCAAATTTGCATACTACGCCGAGAAGTTCAACGTTCTTCACGTTCTCCCTACGTTGACGTCGTTACATCATAGTGTGACAGGGCCATAAGTGAACGAGTACTACAATACTTTTGGCTTTCGTGCAGGTTAAAGCTGACTAGTCCGATGAAATCATCACATTTTCAAAACATAAACACTGACCTGGCATTGGTTCTACATATCTAACTTAGCTACTGATGCACTTATTAAACACTTGGTGCTGCATAGAAGGGTGTAATACGTCAATTTAATAGAACCTGTTACTACTGAAGTCTATGCTGCCACTAGTGTCAGAGCTTTGGTGTGCTTGCCAAAATTAATTTGCGCCTCAAATATCTCAAACATTAGCCATTTAAAATAAAAGTAAAATAGATTATACTGATCAACCTAGTGTAAATTACAGAAACTCAATACCATCGGACTTAGATAAAAGATTCACCCGATACTTACACTACAGGGATGAATGACAAGGTAGTCTAAATACGGGCGAAAATAGCTTTAGTATGGAAAGGGAAGTAGAATGCCTGGCACCAGTGTCAAATGGTTACTTACATCAACACAGAGTTGGTCAAATGGGAGAGAATGCAAAAAGACAAGATGGCGGCCAGAGAACGCCACTGATTTCACTTTTAAATTGCATTAAAGTATATGTTTTATTATATTTTCCAACTCAAACGTAGCGGGTAAATATGAAGACGTACATAAAGAATATATTGTGCTTCTTAAATTAAGAATTTACCAGCTCAGTTAATTAACCCAGCATGTCGAAATTCTTCGCCAGCTTTTCTAATGGGTTGGTTTTCACCTCTGTACTGGAAGTACGGGGTGAATCTTTTATCTACATCGGACTATGCAACTTTAAGTATAAACAACCAATCACAATTGTCTCACAAATATCTAACTGGATCTGATTAATATCCTGGCACTGAGCCAACCAGTACTGCTTGTCCTATCCTTGGAATACACTGATAGATTAAAGCTCTAAAGCTCCCCCGGTCCAATTGCTATTATTTTTTAATCCTTTGTTACCAGACATTGTGGGTGTGCCGATAATAGTATTAGCTATTTCTATTGGCTAGTGTTGGGTTGGTTCGAAACCTGACTGAGTTAAAACCAATGACCTACACTATTGATACTTGTTGCTATCTATTCTGGCACACAATGTTAATAGGCTTGGTCATGGACTGACTTGCTCAATGTCAGGATAATGTGACTGAGCGCGATATTGGGTCATGGTATCAGTGGGGCTGCACTAAAGACTCACCATGAGTCTATAGTGCACACATATACACTTCCATAACAACATATGTACACAGATATACATTATCGTATACATACATGGACCTACATATATACATAATTATGCATACTTCCATGCATATGTAACAATGCATACATATGCCCATATATACACATCCATGTATACATATGTATGTACAGGTACATACATTATCTATACATACACACATATACCTACATATTATATACATATATATGCCTATACACATATGTACATATATATACACATATGCACATAAACACATATATACACTAAAGCACCCATAAAAGTAACAAAAAACATGTCACAGTAATAAAAAAAACTTTGCCAAAAGATGCTATGAAGTACCATAACCAATTTGCACCTATTTTAAACCAATACTTACAGTTATTATATCGTCGTAGATAAAAAAAAATGCCGGAGCAACTCAACGAACGTCCTCCCGTCATGAGTTGATTATGCTAATTGCTGGACCCGGATGTGCTTCCTTCTCCCTCAGCTATGAGTAGACTGAGGCGTAGTACTGAGGTAAAACACATATATACATCCACACATAAACGTGTGCACATATACATATACACGCATCTGTACACACACACATATATATACAGTATCAACTCGTTAAACCAAACTTGAAGGGACCCTAGAAATTTGTTTGGATTAACCCATCATTGGTTTAACCGAGCTTTGGCTTTAACTTTGACTTTGAGTAAGCGTGTATTGCACATGTAATATACAATGTATGTGGACACTTTGATTATTGTTTTTTTTAATGTATATACAGTATAACCCCGTTAAACGAAGTTCGGTTAAACCAAACGATCAGTTAATCCAAACTTTTTTTCGGCAGCCTGGCAAAATACTACAATATAGCATATAAAAAAGTCAGTGGGGTCTCAAATCACCATATAACCACATGAAAGTTTGGTTTAACTGTACCGGAAGTGGCCTGGGGTCCAACAATTTTGTTTGGATTAACTGATAATTTGGATTAACCGACTTTGGTTTAACCAACTTTTTTGTATGATAAATGGTAGTATTTTGCCGGGCCGCTGAAAAAAGTTTGGATTAACCGATCGTTTGGTTTAACCGACCTTGGTTTAACGGGGTTATATTGTATGCATATATATATATATATATATATATATATATATATATATATATATATATATATATATATAATAAACAAGTCCATTGTATTCCTCTAGGACTTACCTATGTCCAGTTTATTGCCATGAAGGTCATGTGACAAACCTGCTAGAACGATACGCCTCACAGCTGACATTGTAATTTAAATCCGTGACTTTCAACATTTCTAAACCAAGCCCCTCATATCCTGTGACAGCGAACAGACACCAAACCCACACTCAGCCACCACACTGCAGCGTATACCAACTCATACAGGACTCACAACGAAGTGGGAACTCGCCAATCACAGCGGTGGCGCCCCCTATCGGCCACTCGCGGTACTAAGCTCAAGGGCGCTCACCGACAGAGGGCGGTATGTTGGAGCGGGCGGAAAGACGCGCTGCGGCAAAAAGAGGAACTGTCACCGGGTGTTTTTTTTTTGGCAACTCATAACTCAGCCGGGCGTTCCGCAGAGGAGGCCGGTAGTGAACTGCCACCTCACGGCTTGAGTTGTGTCTGTCGGTTGGTTCATTGGCTGGTTGTTGGAGTTTTGTGGTCATCTAAGGTCATATCAGGATAGGTACCAACTCGTGATAGTGCGCACTCATGGCAACTTTATAGTGATTCCGTCCGTCTCGCGTTTTGGTAGATCGTGGGATTCGAACCCAGGGGTTCGAACCTTGGTCGCATCAAACTAATGACTTAGAAATGTATACTTGTCGCTTCATAGCCAGGCGCTTGAGTTTATTAGGATGGCGCAAGGACTGGTTGGCTCAGTGTCAGGATAATATGGTTGAGTGGGATATCAGGTGCTGGTGGCCTGGTCTCCCAGTGGGGCAGCACTATAAAGTCACCATGAGTGTGAACTGCTACAACTTAGTCGGTAGCCATCCTGATATGACCTTAGATGTTGCTAGGAGGTAAAACAACCAACCATCCTAGTGACCCAATTTGGGCTAGTTCAATAACTCTCTGGACCCACAATTAATAATATAAACATAATCTCTATATAGGAGTACTAAGTTTATTTCAATAATAATATTAATTGTTCTGTTGAAAATCCCACACACTCGAAAATATGACATAGTTGGGATTTGAACCATCTACCTACAGTGCTCGGAGCCAGTAGCTGACCAGTAGACTTCCATAATCAGTTTCTAATTGTACTGTGTTGGCATTCAGCCCACTGACCCAGTTTTTTTCTTTAGATAGTTTTTTTTAGAGGAGTAGCTTACTCCTTCCTTAGAACCAAAAGTATGTCAGTGGCCTGACTAATGACTGAGTAGCCTCACTACAGAATACCGCTAAGGCTCTGACAGCTCTGTTGCACTCCAGGCACATATTTGGTTGCATAACCAAAAAATCAAAGATACCAATGTCCATATCTACTCAGCCACTAATCAAACAACATGGGTGCTTGGTTGTTAGCATTTTACATCCTGGCAACATCTAAGGTCATATCCGATAGTTTTGAGTTTCTGTCATTTCCTGAGATAAATATAAGAGGTTGATTGTTATAGTCTACATTACCTCAGTTTGAAGTAACATTACCTTAGTTTGAAGTAACTTCTGTTTTAAGTGGCTAACTTTTGAGATATTTGAAGTGCAATAATTTGAAGTCCATAATTAGTGATCCATGATAATTTCCAAGAAGTTCATTACTAATATTCACATAAGTTCATACATAGCATATATATATATATATGCTGAAAAAGCCATTACATCAGTATAATAAGCCAGAAGATCCCATTGACTCCTTAGCCACTAAGTCATCAGCTGGTTACCTCTATTCATTAGGTCATCTACTGATACCACCTCACCTCCCTGTTTGTCACCACCTACTCACCCACACCTCAGCGGACATTACGCTTACTCACTGAACCACTGAAAATGACATATATATATATATATATATATATATATATATATATACACACATATATGTGCTCTATAATCCATTATGGGAATATAAACAAGGACACTACCTATCTTCAGTTCCCTATGTAATAGTATAGCACTGTATCCTATCTAACTGACCCTGTGTAGTATGACATGGGCCACACTGGCGCCACCTGTGAGGGGCTCTAGGCACTGTATGCCAGCTGCGTCTGGCCGTTAACGCCTATAGGCCCGTCAGGACAGTTAAATTGATATATATGACAAGACAGAACATGAATATTCACAAGAAGCGAACATGCCTATTCACAATAATAACAGAAGACAACAACATATTTTCCAACATAATTTAATACTGTGTCATAACTTGTACACTTTCAGACGACACCACTCGGACCACGTCCGTGACGTCACACAGTGACGTATGCCACAATACAGCGACGTCTCTAGTCGTCGCTAACCATGGTTTCACGACCAGGCTATTTCATATTTCACTAAATAAAAAAGAGAGAGAGAGAGAAATGATAGCAACAATAATTAAATTATTATATGTTTAACGTGGCGTTGTTTTATTAGTATGGCAGTACATTGATTGGCTTCATTCATTACAAGCGCGTAGCTCCGTTACTACTTATTCACCGATCACCACAGTCGCTATATCAGTAGTAACACCATTTATTATCTTGAGTAGGTCCAGTTATCTTGATGAATCGACCCAGCATCCGCTTAGTGAATATAGTGTCGTGCATTTATGGTGCAGGTAACAACGTCACGTGACTACAGACCTTACCCACTCACGTGGACAAACCGCAAACGAAACCCACGAGGCAACTAACCGCAGCGCCCTGTTTACATAGCGTTACACCCCTGGTGTCAGAACATGGTACCTAGACATATGGTTGCCATAGTTTCCCCATTGGGTGGCGTCACTAAATCAAGCTCCATTAGGTTCTCTGTTATTTCAAGTTACATAATCCGATGGTCTTGAATTTCCGTCTTATCTTTTTTTGTTTATAGATAAATATCCATTTTGGTGGTCAGTCGGTCAGTGTGTGTTCGTTCCATCGGGAATGTTCATGACTGTTCGTCGCCAGCATTCGCGATCAATCCCCCGCCTGTTTGAATTAGTATGGGTACCCTTCTTATGCCAGTAAGCTGCCCTACATCCATATTACATGTACTTTTAGATCAATATGTTAGGTTTCTCATTATTAATAGTAGTCTACTTTACTTCAGCTTGAGAATTTTATTACAAATGGCCAACATTGGAGATTATCTTAAATGAAAACATGCTAAATTAATTTAGAAATTCTGGACACTGGCTTAGCTTTTATCCTGTGTTTGAGCATTGTGACATAGTGCTCAACAAACTGCAATACATGTTTGACGGGTGCATGTAGGATTTGTAGGATCAAATCTAGGTCAGGGCTTTGGATTAGACAATGTTAAACTTTCATCAGATTGTGCAGCTTTAATACAATTGAATTGAATATAGAATGCTCTCTGAATGGTCATTTATTATCTGGTGGTTCCTTTTCTTAGAATTTAGATCCTCCACTCTTCACTCTTTCTGTGTGTGTCAATTCCTTTATACACAGTACATCGTGCCATGATCAATTATCACCGTGCAGACCATTCAAATCATTCTGGTCGTCAGAATTTCAAAATAATAGAACACCCTGAGGTGTATCTAAAAGAACACAGGCCATGTGCAAAATGATCCGACTCCAATGCCCCACTTCCTGGCTGTGGGCGTCAGGAGCAATGACGTCACAGCTTACGCTTGGACCCAATCTTTCAAAATGGGCCAATCAGAGCTATTCTTTAATCACCGTTTCAATTGCAAATGGCTGCTTGAACCTAAAATTAGCCAAAATTGATACTGTGAATAAGATATTCCATTTTCCCCGCCAAAAGCGCATTCATTTATGCAAACCCGAGTTTGTATGTTCTGCGCATGTGCAAACAAATAGTCGGGATGATCAGAGGTGATTAATCAATGTCGGCCACTGTGTCTGCTTGACAAGAAACTGAATGGAGTTCTGCGCGAGCCTCGCTTTCATTCGTGCGTCTATAAGGTCAGTTCCTGAGGTGGGTCTGGCGGACGTGGCCCACCCAGCTGGGGGGACACA
Source organism: Branchipolynoe longqiensis (assembly GCA_030323885.1). Taxonomy (NCBI): domain Eukaryota; kingdom Metazoa; phylum Annelida; class Polychaeta; order Phyllodocida; family Polynoidae; genus Branchipolynoe; species Branchipolynoe longqiensis. The sequence continues at coordinate 23,812,393 of CM059198.1, read as the reverse complement.
CAGACAGACTTTGCTTATAAGTAAATCTATGCAGTTCAGTTGGACTGGTGGATGGCGAGGTTGTCTGACTACAACAGACGGCGCAATTACAGATTAATATATATATAATGTATATACACATTCATAAATAGTATGGGTATAGTACAATTGGGAGTGGGGGGAGGTTGTGATAAATAACCAGCACACAGTTGACAGGCAATGTGCGATGCTGTATGCTGCATTACATAATCGAAATACATGATTTTACATACACATAGGTGTATGTAATAGTCTGAGTGGTTATGTGGAGTGATTTCAAATGGGATGAAACCAACGGCTGAGGCCCATTTGAAATTTAGTTTACATTGCCGACCCATAAAAATAGTGACTATTATGAGTGCTTACATGTATGTAAAATTATTTAAAATTGTGTTCATTGCTCACCACATATGGCTGAGAAAGGACTTCATGTGGCACGAGTGTCATTCGATGGAACAGAAAGCGCCCCGGTATCAAAGTAACGCATGCGCATTAAAGCACAGAATGCTGGGTAATCGGAACAGGAGCAGCGTGTGAATCATTAACCTCCCCGGCATAGCACTGAATATGAGCAGGGATTTGGCTTTATTTAAAAAAAAGAAAACACACCAAAAACAAGAAGATTTATATATATATATATATTATATATATATATTATATATATATTATATATTTTATATATATATTATATATATATTATATATTTTATTTAAAAAAAAGAAAACACACCAAAAACAAGAAGATTTATATATATTATATATTTTATATATATATTATATATTTTATATATATATTATATATATATATATATATGTATATATATATATAAAGGAAATCCAACTGACAATATCTTTACTCCCAGGAACCCATGAGTGTTAATTGCAATTATCCAACTCACATATTATATAGATGAAATAAATGAATAAATAAATAAATAACTAGTCCAGCAGTTTATTATTACTTTAAGAAAAATCTTTGTGTATCTGCTGCTGGGAGACTGAGCATGTGATTAGATAATTACACAGTGAATGAATGTGTCACAGGCCAGCCATGAGTTGGTTGTCCGCGCTTTGAGAGCATTTCCTGAGGAGGTGGCTATTTGCTATACAACTGTTACTTGCAGCACCCTCAACGCCCCCTGGTGGCATACAGCTGCACTAGGCTTCATTCCATGTCTTCTTCTTCTTGAAGATTTATAGTGCCTATTATGGATAAGTCTGAATAGACTTTCAGTTTTGTGCCGCTTCTCCGCCAGAACCGTTTTGGTAGATTGTGTGATTCGAACCCACGGGTTTGAACCTTGGTAGAGTCAAACCAATGACTTTAAAACCCAGGCTCTCGGCATTATTAGGATAGGGAAAGGACTGCTTGGTTCAGTGCCAGGATAATGTGACTGCGTTGGATATCAGGTCATGGTGCTGGCAGCCTGGTCTCCCAGTGGGGCAGCACTATAAAGTCACCACGAGTATGCACTGTCACAAGTTGGTACTCGTCCTGATGTGACCTTAGATGTTGCCAGGACGCAAAACTCCAACAATCAATCTCCACCAGACCATGACGGACTGTCCAGGCAGAGACAGATCATGCGTCGACATGTGACTTGACTTGTACGTGAATAAAGCCGGGATTCCATTGCCACATAATATGACATATACTGGAAACCATGTGGAACGTTGCCAGTAAAGCCGGGATTCCATTTCCACATAATATAACATGTGCCGGCAAACATGTGACACTGCCAGTTAAGCCGGGATTCCATTGCCACATAATATGACATGTGCCAGCAACCACGTGGCACTGCCAGTAAAGCCGGGATTCCATTGCCACATAATATAAGATGTGCCGGCAAACATGTGACACTGCCAGTAAAGCCGGGATTCCATTGCCACATAATATGACATGTGCCAGCAACCATGTGACACGTCGCCAGTAATAGATGACATGTGATTTAGAACGCATCACAGGATTCCCCTAATCAGAATTTGCGCGTGAAAACGCCCTTGGTCGCTACGTGTCACAATTTGGTTTTACGCGCACAGAGATCCCTGGGAAGATACACACGATGGAATCACCAATATAGACCTAGCGTTGTTTCGATACTCCTGGCACATGTCACACATCACCTGTTCCATCGCACATTATTGGAAGCTTCGCTTAGGACTGGCTCGCCATGGTATATAACTACATTTAGGCATTTTCTCTGCTTATTCAACGCATTTAACAGAAAAAGATTATTTTCTTAAATTCGATTTTTTCTTTTTTTTAATGACGAGGACTGTCATTACCACAAGGGGAGCAAGTCCTAAGTGAAACTGTATTAAATTTGCATAGTTGGATGACTATGAGTTTCTTCCATGTGTTTTTGGATAAATATATTGGGTTGATCATGAATTGCTTTAATTCGACGTCACCTTTATTTAACGGATTAATATCGAAGATATTTAAATGAAAACATGCCAAATTTATTTTGGTATGCATGTCGAACTGCTGGGCATCAGAAGGTTCACTAAGTTCTATTTTTTATTTATTTTTGGGTCCATTAGTTGTTTAAGGAGGGGAAATTTCAGTCATAGACGACTGGTCTTCCTCATTCCACTGCTGGTCGATAGAAAGCCCGAGCCTACACTTTTACCGACCCAAGGGATTTTTAACCTCCCACACCACATAGACATGGTATGAGAGCAACCGGCCTTTGATGACGCTGTAAGTTATACACAGCGGTGGAAATCCAAATTGGCAGAGCTGGGGGCATGGGGAATCGAACCGCCGATCCTCCGATTAGGAGTCTGACCTAGAAAAAAGTCAGACACTCTAAGCACTCCGCCACAGAGAGCACCTATTAAATTTACTTAGCATTCCCTCTAGGCAGCAATACATGTTTAATGAGTGCATCAGCATCTAAGCTGGGTATATAGGTTCAAATCCAGGTGAGTGCAGTGGTTTAGAAAATTGGATGATTTCATCGGCTTATGCAGTATTAAAGCTGCATAGTCAGATGAAGCATAACATTTTCAAAACCAAAAGCAATTATCTAGAATTGATTCTACATATTTAACTTAGACACTGATGCACTTATTAAGCATCTGTTACCACATAGAAGGAAACGCTGATGAAAATATGCTAATCTGTTACCGCTAAAGTCTATGGTGTCTGAATATTGGTGTGCTGGCCAAAACTAATTTGACATGTTTGCACTTCAAATATCTCAAATGTTAGCCATTTAAAATAAAAGTTGCTTCAAGCTAAAGTGAGGTAGATAATAACATTCAATTTAATATATTTATCTCAGAAAAATGACAGAAGCTCAAAACCATCGTATTGTTCAACTATAAACTTGTAGTTGTATATATGGGTTTATAATAGCACTGTCAGAGGGAACAGGGGAGGGTGGATATATGAGAACAGTCTTGTGGATACCCTGCGATTGTAACCGGCCGTACACAGAAGCAAACTGAGCTCTGTGTATATATAGGACACCCTTTAAAATACAGAGATCTAAACAAATGCTTGGAAAGCAATTCCATCAGTGCAGAACCAATCGCAGTTTCGTATCTCTCCTACATTCGATATATAACTATATTACCACATTATGCACAACTAATTAATCAACCCATCAATCAACCAATTAATCAATAAATTACAAATTAATTAACTAATCAATTTTCCAATCAACCAACCAATCAATCAATAAACCAGTCACTTAACCAGTCAATTAATCAACCAATTAAATAACTAATCAATCAACCACACATCAGGTAATTTGCAGGAATGTGTGCTGTGTGAATTTAGCAACCATTGTGTCTGAGGTATTGAAGTTTGCCAGTTTGTTAATCTCTGGAAAGATGTGGCCAATTCATAAATTCCTAATTTAAATGATAAAAAGCGAGGAACAAACATATTTGGGTGATCGTCCTTTTGAAATAAAAATCAGGGTCGATTTAGGGAAGTTGAACCACACAAGCCTTGACAATTAATATTTTGTTATGCTAATATGTTTATTTATGTAGTAGTATTGATAATTTACCTATGTATTCATATTTCTATTTCACTCATAGTGTCATATTTATTTTATTATCTTCATATTTGATTCATTTTGTCATATTTATTTTAATAGCTTTATATTTTATTCATGTTGTCAAAGCAATATATATTTAATAAGTGAATCAATATCGAACTTAAGTTAGATTAATTTAGATCAGTGCTTTGCTTAAAAAAATTAGTAATGTTTTCATCCAACTACGCAGCTTTCTTTGGGTTATTTTATTACTAAAAGTTGATTAGAGAAACCTCCATCGATTTAATCAAACTATTTAAGATCACTAAAAGACTAGGCGTCGGTCTGTAGAGATTTAAAAAGAAATCAGAAACAACTTTATTTTTCTTCCACTGGCTTGAAATTCCCGCTACCCGATGTGTATCCGCCCTTTAACAAAATAAGAATACATTTTCTTGGCCTAAGAATGTGTGTGCATTATCATTTCGGCACATTGCTGTCTGCACATGAGGTACATACTTCTTTTATCTGTAAAACCGGCGCATTTCCCAAATAGATTAATTTCAATCTGAGGTTGGAGGGCTTAATTTTGGTTTCTCTATTTGCGGTTTGTAATAAAACAAGTTTTGAGGTATTTTTTGTATCCCATGTATGGATAAAAAAACCACGGGATTCATCTGCTTCTTATGATTATTACCATTACTAAGTCAACCCTTGCACTGTAACTGACAAAAATAAATACATGAAATACTACCATCAATATCTATTTATCGTCCTTTCTGCCACAAAACCAGGTGAATAGATATATATGCATATAACTATATATATAGTTATATATACATATATAAATACACACATAGTTATATATGGCTATATATTATATATAGCCATATATAACAATACACATATTAATATATGTGTATACATAAACATAATATGAAGAGTTCAGGCGCAAAACCCTGTAAACGGTACTCCAAAAATGTAATTAAAATAACAGATTTGTACCTGAAAATAATTTTAATTCTCACTAATTCCACTTTTGTTGTGATGACGTCATTATGGAGCAATGACCAAAAAAGTAGGGATGTAAAAAAAATTAAATTGTGGTAGGTTTGATTCCAATGTTTATCCCAATTTTTGAATTGGCGTTTACATGGTTTTGTGCCTGAACTCTTCATATATATATGCATAATTATATACACAAATGTATGTATAATATATAAGGATATATATATATATAAATATACATATATAACCAGTTATTGCTCCATATGCTGATTGGTGCCAAACCACTATTAAACTCAACCAACTGATGTGATCACGATAGGAATCCATTGTATAATTCATATGCATTTGTAGTTTAGGTGGTACTTAAGAGTATCAACTCATGTATCTAATTTGTGTAACTATCTACACTTTAACATGACCAGAAGACCAGTTTTGCTGACAAAGGACCCCCCCCCCCCGCTGCTAGAAAAGGGTGCACAATTTCAATTAAATACAAAAATTAATATCAAACTACTCGGGTCAGTCTGATATTACTTTGATCAGAATGGGTAGATTACTCGGCATTATTATGGATCTCATCCTAGTGATTGGCAGTCATTAACACTTCTTGGGTCTTTACTAAGTAACTAAGTGGAAAATAAAAAATAAAAGCACTAGTTTGGTGTGGTTTAATAATTAACTAAATTAAATTAAAACTATAAAAACACTATTTAGGTGTGATTTAATAGTTAACTAAATTAAATTAAAAACACTATTTGGTTGTGATTTAATAATGAACTATTTTAAATTCAAACAATAAAAACACTTTGTTATGATTTAATAATTAAGTAAATTAAATTAAAACAATAAGCCACTATTTGGGTATGGTTTAATAATTAACTAAATGAAATAAATAAAATAAATATATATATACATATCTATTATTATGCACATTTTTATGTCTGTGTACATACAGACTCGGTTTCTTAGTTTTCTTCCCCTTTTCCTCCATTTCTTTTCATCTATTAATATTATAGAACATGGCGGCGTTTAGCATTGGACACATTCAAAAAACGCCGTAGATGTCACTCATTAGTTCACAGATTATAACACACTCCAGTTTGTACACTACATCGTTACTTGTTGCAGATTAATCTCCAACAAAGTGGAAACCCAAAGAAGGTCCACTTTCTAAGCACACACAGAAAGCACGGACTGTACCAGATTGTCACACATCAACACACAGACATCAATGTGCCATTGTTTATTTCCTAGTTCTTCACTGCAGCTGAGCAAATCCATTTATAGTTAGCGCCTCCCTAGAGCAACGCATCCGGATACCAATTCCACTGCATCTATATTTATATATATATATATATATATAGGAATGCTGTGTGACTTATGTTTATATGAATATATATATATACACTTGGAACACTTATATATATCATAGGCAGCTAGTTAGCTGTAAAACAAGTTGTATGTACATCAATTTTCTTTGACCTACTATCATTGTACTATTAAGATACCTGCTAGTCCGTCCTCCAACTGTGTTTTACAACAATCTTTGCGAAATATAATGTGAAAAGGAAAAAAAAAGAGGAAAAGAAAGAGAAACATATTAGATAGACCCACTGAGCTTCCACACAAAGTGGACGCGCACTTACTTACTGACCGCATTCACCAAAGAGTCATCGATGATTTTCTTTATTTTCATCAATTCCATAATGTCTAATACATATGTGCCTTATGGACACCCCCCCCCCCACCACCACCACCCCTCGACACACCTCTTTGTTCTTAACCACCCCCGAACCCCCCACCCCCCCACCCCTACCGACAAAATCTAACCGAGACAGCTAAACAAGGCGGGACTTAAAAATATCCTGAGAGAAGCCTGATTTTGCAGGTGATTTCTTCTTTATACTCAGGGGGGGGGGGGGGGGGGAACACCAACACAAAACAAAAATAAAATGGCATACTTGCAATGGAACTTAATTGAACAAATCTAAGCGACAGCAGTGAACCTGCCACTTCCGGTTTCCTCCACCATTTCTCAGCCATTTCCGGTCTGGTGACAATCAAGCATAACCAAGAGTTCGTCGTTAATGGATCGGACGTGGTGTTCGTAGACAGCGAACATTGGCTGTCCTTCATTTTACATTTAGGCATTTCACAGCCCAGCAAACTGTTGTCAAAATCTTCACTCTGACTACAAAATAAGATGTCACTATGGGTAAGAAAAGAAAGCCCTCCCACAGTCTGCGACAATTTAAGCGTCCACTCATACTTAGTGTTGACCAAAGTCCAGGCATTTATGGTTTGACTAGAAAACTGGTTAGTGCATTGTAACTGTATATACATGTATGTACATACATGTATATATTTATACATATATACACACAAGTAAGTAAATTATGCAACGAAATCGTCCTGAAAATGGTAGTTTTGTGTTCCTAGTAGTGCCACCCTGTAATGCGGCAAATTAATTTTTCATTAAAAGATATATGCTGTTTAATTCATAATTAAATTTTCAGTAAGAAATGCTGTTTAATTCTTAATTAGTGCTTCATTGTAATCGTATTCATTTATGCAAATTAATACCTACATTATTATATATCACTATACAGTACTATAGAGTACTACACAGTAATGTATATTACTGCATGTCAATATAGGTTAATATAATTATTATATTACAACCTATGCTAATATATATTAAGCTATATTAATATGTATTAACCTATATCAATATATACAAATGTTTGTTCATATTTAACAATACATATTAATATATATATTATCATATCTTAATATATATATAAACATACCTTGGCATATATTGATACATATTAATTTATATACTAATATATATTATATATTAGTATATATACTAATATATCGATGCAAATTTAAACTACATAGAAATTCAAGCTCCTCACTATTAATATCAATGCCAACATACATCAACTAGAATTAAATTATACCTTATACCAAATGCAGAAAATAAAAACTTACACACGTTAATCCTTACCCCCCCCCCCCCCTTCTCCCCCCCCCCGCCCTCCCTCCCCTGTTCCTTTTAAAAAACTGGCGCATCCTGTGGAAATTGAGTAATTAACATTGATAATTAATCAGTGATGACTCAGCATTCTTTATCAATCATTCTCCCACTCCTTCCCATCTGCTCACCACCCCTCTCCCTCTCCCAACATCTTCTTCCTCACCTTCCTCATCCTCCGCATCTTCCTCACTCTCCCACCTCCTCCCCTCCTCTCTCTCCCTCTCCATCCACCCACCCTAGCTCTCCATCCCTCAATCCCTCCCCCTCCTTCCTCCTCCACTTCCTCCTCCCCTGCTACGCCTTACAAGCCGAGGATGTTGCAGAGGTCCTCCTCATCGCGCTCTTCGCGCTCTTTGCGAGCATCACTCTCGACGATCTCGACGATCTCCTGGACACGCTGCTTGCACTCGGCGTGCAGGAAGTCGGTGTTGAGCAGGTTCTCGTACCAACTCTCGACACCGCTGAACGTCTGCAGCCCGACGCCGTTCATGTGCAGTGTCTGCAGCCCGTCGATGTTGCGGTCGATCTCCGTCTGAAGCTCGGTGGGCGCTGCGCACGGGTACATGTGCACCCGGTGCAGGTTGGAGAACTTGAGCTCCATGGCGATGTTGATCCTTCGCGACTTGATGTCGAAGAAGTAGGACAGGATGGTGGCGGCACAGTAGAAGCACGGCGTGTAGTTCATGACGAAGGTCACCTTCAGCGTGACGTCAGTGTCGACGTCAATGGCACGGATTTTGTCGATTGTCGTCACTTCCGGGTGCTGCTTGCCATCGTTGCTGCGGGCAATGTAGCAGTACCGCACTTTAGTGTCACTTTTTTGTACCTCCACTGTGGAGAGCACCACGCTCTCCCGAGGCCAGCTGCTGGCCTCATCCTCCTTGATGGCTTCGCCGTAGCGCAACGTCAGCGGGAACAGAGTCCGCAACTCTTCAGCTCTCAGTGGCATCTCGTGGTAGTCTCCGTAGGTTTCGATCACCTGCTCCTCCACATCGGCTTCCTTCTCATCAGCTATCTCCGATTTGATGCTTTCGGTGAAGACGTCGTTGTCGAGTTGGTCCTCCTTTTCCTGCTTCGGGTCCAGCTTGTGGTCTTCTTCGAGCACTGAGGGGTGTTTTGTTGCGGAGGAGGCATTGTTTGCGGACGGGACGACGGTCGGTGCGTCGTGGTTGTTTGGCGTGAAAGAGTCCGGTGTCAGAATCATGTCATCTTCGACATGCTGGTCAGCTGTTCCCTCGTGTTTCAGCGGTTTCGATTGCTTCCGACCTTGCCGGGCTTTGGTCGTGAACACCGGCCCTGCCACCTGTCCGCTGCCAACTCCGCTTCCGACACCTCCATCACCAGCAGGAACATCACTCGGAACACTCAAGTCGGGATCTATTGGCAGGTCGGAGCTGTTCCTCCGCCCGACCACCGACAGCAGCTGTTGCCAGGGCCGCTTCCGGCTCTGCTGAGAGCTCATTCGCTGCAGCGCCATTGAGGCCGAATACATCTGGGCACCAGCGGCTGGAGGCTGGAAATCCTGGGTGCCACCGGGACCAGTGCGCCAATCAGGAGGCGCGGTGGCTGCGGTACCAGACGGAAGCCACGGGTCGACCGGGAGACCTGAGAAGTTGAAAGTGTCAGTTAGACCGGCTTGTCGGTTTCCCGCCACATCAAACTGGCTCGGCCCAGGGAAGCGCGGGGAGCTCGGGACCCGGCGGCCGAATGGCGGTGCGCTCCTGTCACTGGAAGCACTGGCGCCATCTTGCGGGTGCTCGGCGCGGCTGTTAAGTTCTTGCGTCGCAAAGTTCTGCCCGAACCGAATCATTGCGGTCGTTGTGCGGAACGCCGGGTCGCGGTCGGCGCAGAACGAGGTCACGGGGTCACGCTGCCCAAATGGCCGCCCCGCCGGGTTCCGCTCACTGAAGTCATCTTTGTTCACAGCGCTGAAGAAATTGCGCTGGAAGTTCTCTCTGTTCTCCGCAGAGTTTGCAGCGAATCCTGGAAGGAGACACCCGCGACCAAACTCTCCACCGGCACCCGGACCCTGACCGCCCGGGATGTCAAAGTTCTGGAATGGCTGCCGCCGGAAATTGAGCGAGGCACATGTCTGCCGGTTCGCCGTGATCGAATCCAACCCGGCCATATCGAAGCCGCCCGTGCGGCCGAACGCTGGATATGTGTTGCGCGTCTCCTCAGCATTCCCGCTGCCACTTCCGCTTCCGCCGCCACTTCCGCCGCCGCCACTTCCGCTTCCGCCACCACTTCCGCCGCCGCCTCCGCTGCCCTCCGAGTCGCCCCGCAGGTTAAGCCGCCAGCGGTGTCTGTCCCAAGGGGCGGGCTCGCGTCCCAACCATCCAGTGCCGTATTCCATCATAGGACTAGACGGTTGGGATGCCAGCTGCAGCAGCTTTGCCAGGTCCTTGAGATCCAAACCGCAGCCGGAAATGGACCTGCGTCCCAACGATGAGTGAAGTGAAGCGAGACACCGCCCTGTGCCCTCTGTGCTCCGTGCAGACACCTCGTGCGGGGCCCCTCTCTCAGCTGTTGGGGGGAGTCATCTATGTGGCGCCGAGGACCCCCTTCTCCAGCAGCTTCCCAACCAACCAACGCGACTTCCGGTTCAGTTCCACTCCCGGTAGAACGACGGCATGCGCCTGTAAGGAACGGAGAGAGAGAAAAGATTAAGATTATTTTTAAATGAATACTTCTGACAACCAAATAAAAAAATAGTTATGCTGGGCCTATATTGATATGTATATATTGCTACACAATTAATATTTAAAACATTCCTAATTAGCATAACTAGCACAATCTGCACTTATCGATAATAGTAATTCTGTTAATACTAATGCATGTACTAGTCTAGAAGGAAATACATAACAAAAGTGGTATTCAATACCATGTACGATTGGATCTAAAAGGTTCAATCGCTGATGACGTTTATTTGTTTGTTGGGGTTTTACATCCTGGTAGCATCAGGTCACATCAGCATCTGCACAGGCTTGTGACAGTGTACACTCCTGGTGACTTTATAGTGCTTCCCCTCTGAGAGACCAGGATGCCAGTACCATGACCCAATTTCTCACTCCATCACATTATCCTGATACTGAGCTAACCAGTCCTGGCCTTTTGCTATTAATGCTGAGCGCCAGGCTAGGCAGTGACAAGTATCAAATTTGTAAGTCATTGATTTGACTCGGCTAGGATTTTTAACTCCTGATGTTCCGCATGGGAAGCCTGCGCTCTTACCAATTCGACCATTTAAAGGAACGTCTGCACACGCCTCTCCACACCCATCGCCTCCCTCCCCTCCATTCCCCCATCTCACCCCCCACATCGTGGGATTCGAACCCTGGTCGAGTCAAACCAATGACTTAAAAATGTATACTTGTTGCTTCCTAGCCAGGCGCTCAGCATTATTAGGATAGGGCAAGCTCTGGTTGGTTCAGTGTCAGTGTTCAGGATAATACAACTGAGTGTGATATCAGGTCATGGTGCTGGTGGCCTAGTCTCCCAGTGGGGCAGCGCTATAAGGTCACCATGAGTGCGCACTGTCAAAAGTCGGTACCCGTCCTGATATGACCTCATATGTTGCCAGGACGTAAAACCCCAACAACCAACCGAGCGGGTGGTAAGAGCGGCGGGCGGGAGGGTGGGAGGGCGGGAGGGCGGGAAACTTGTGGCGGGAAGGGCGGTGACAACGCATGCGCACGGACGGCATTATGACAGAATGGACTGGTGGCGCCCTGATTACACAGCAGCGGACCTCGGGTGTAGGGGTATGAAATAACCCCTCCTTATCACCCCACTCACCCAACCACTCCGACAATAGACCAGAATAAATCTAACTGGGAGTGGTGTGTGTGTATGTGTGGGGGTGGGGCGGGGGGAGGGGTAGGGGTTAATGTACTGGAATAAAGAGAAGGGTCCACAGCGAGGAAAGGATACCCTTGCAGGGTGAGTTTCCCGTTCTTTAAGTACTGATATTGTGTGATTTAAACAGTGGTCGATGTAGATAAATTAAAAATATACTTCAAACACTTAAATCTGTGCAAAAGATACATAAATGTGTGACAATGTCTGAACAAGAAACTACTAAAGAAATAATGGAAGTATTCGACTGGGACCTTTCCATAATTTGAGCCAATCAGAGCCGTTCTTTTCTATTGCAAATGGCTTCCCCCTATGGGGGCCGCCATTTGCAATAAAAAAGACACTGAGAACTGTTCTCAGCCAATCACAGCTGTTCTTTTCATTGCAAATGGCAGCCACCATAGGGGGCAGCCATTTGCAATAAAAAAGAACAGCTCTGATTGGCTGACACTGAGTTCTCGCGAAAACGAAGAGGAAAGTCCATTTCCAGCAAGTTCAAACGGGCTCAGACAAGTTCAACCGTGGCTGGTTGTCCCTCTCCGTTCAGCGCTGAATATGCTTATGGGAATAAACCTGCCACTGGGAGCCGATAATATGGCAGTATTACATTGTCTTGTGCAGAATAAAACAACTCTCTGTGTTTATTATAATCACATCATCATCAGCACCAGATGTGGTGGGTGATGTCATGCCAACCACCTACCCTCACCCACTTCATATATGAATATATAAATTAAATAAATTACTGGACACAACCTTTTTTTTTTAACTACGAAAGAAATGATGGAAAAAACAAATGGGCGATAACTGCGATTTCTTCAAATTCCTTTTTAAAAGAGGATTTTTTTGTGTGTGGTGGTGCTGGTGCTGGTGGTGCGTGTTAGCGGATTATATAATAATTTAGCAAAGGGATTGAAAAAGTAGCGCATGAAAACTAGCTTTGACTACCGCGTTGCTAGGTGATGTGCGCAGACGAGCAGCCAATGGGTGTGCTCCAAAGCTCGGCTGGTTTTATCTGCGCGCAGAGGTGACAGGCGAGGCGCTTTTACTTCACGCGATTCACACACGGGGGCGCCACCTCCATACATTTCGTCACACGGGGACATTCTCAGCTGATTAAATCGTTTCGATCCCGAATGGCAAGGTCATGGGTTCGGGCCCCGGCTGAGGTTAAAGTCAGACTGAAGACGCACATAAGTGATATTTGTAGGAAGCCTTTAATTTGTTGCTTTCCAGTGCTAAGATATTAGGTATCAAATACCTTATCAGCAGCTACTGTGTGATAAGACAACACCAACACTACAGCTGGCCAGCATTGAAAACAAGCCTGAATACCCAGGCTTATATGCTATGGACAGTATAAATACAGCCTCAATAAAAAAATAAAAAAAAAATAAAAAAAAGAAAAAAAGAAGCAGGGATGTATTCTAACACCATGTGTTTAATGCTAAATATAGAATGGTGCTGTGACCAAGGATTCTAATAATACTATGTTATGTATAGCAGCATCTTTGACTATAAAACGTTGTGGGGAGATAGATCAATCTCACACGGCAACACCACAATTATATATTCTACCTTCTGCAATGCTCAAAAGCAAACTGGAATGCCAAACGAAAAGACAGCTTCGTCATCACAATCTCAACTACGCTGCCCCATTGTATGGATGCTTGGTTGTTGGGAGTTTTACGTCCTGGCAACATCTAAGACCATATTAGGATGGGTACCGACTTGTAACAGTGCACACTCATGGTGACTTAATAGTGCTGCCCCAAGGGGGAAATCAGGCCACTGGCAGCATGACCCGATATCCCCCTCAGTCCCATTATCCTGACACTGAGTAAGCCGGTCCTTCCCATATCCTATTAATGCCAAGCACAAGGCTAGGAAGCGATAAGTATCAATTTGATAAGTCATTGGTTTGATTCGATAGGGAACCGAACTCCTGATCTCCCACACGCGATGCCCGCGCTCTACCGATTCGGCCATCACGCCCGGTCCCATGTTATGTCAGAGTGACCAGCAGGTGGCGCGTCATTCCACTCTCCTACCTTTGTCGGTAATAAACAGAGGAACCTCGAAGACTGAAGCAAGTTATGTGGCTGTCACACTACGACGACAAGGGGGTGACGACAGCCCGGCGACTGGGATTTTGTGAAATCCCGACGACCTATGCAAATTCGGGCTAAGTTGGACGACAATCGGACGACATCCGGACGACATCGGGACAACAGACGGGACGACAGCGGGACGACAGTGTCTGTGTGTCTGTGTCTGTGTGTGTGTGACTCTGTGTCTCTGTGTGTGTCTCTATGTGTGTGTCTGTGTCTCTGTGTCTCTGTGTGTCTGTGTCTATGTGTGTGTCTGTGTCTATGTGTGTCTATGTGTGTGTCTGTGTGTGTGTCTGTGTCTCTGTGTGTGTCTGTGTGTGTCTGTGTGTGTGTCTGTGTCTGTGTGTGTCTGTGTCTGTGTGTGTCTGTGTCTCTGTGTGTGCCTCACTCTCACTCTCACTCTCAGTCTGACTCTGACTCTCACTCTCAGTCTGACTCTGACTCTCACTCTCACTCTCAGTCTGACTCTGTGTCTCTGTGTGTGTCTCTATGTGTGTGTGTGTCTCTGTGTGTCTGTGTGTGTCTCTGTTTGTGTATCTGTGTGTGTGACTCTGTCTCTGTGTGTCTCTATGTGTGTGTCTGTGTCTGTGTGTGTGTCTCTGTGTTTCTGGGTGTCTGTGTGTCTCTGTGTGTGTCTCTGTGTTTCTGTGTGTCTCTGTGTCTCTGAAAGTGAGAGTCAGAGTGAGAGTCAGAGTCAGACTGAGAGTGAGAGTCAGACTGAGAGTGAGAGTCAGACTGAGAGTGAGAGTGAGAGTCAGACTGAGAGTGAGAGTCAGACTGAGAGTGAGAGTGAGAGTCAGACTGAGAGTGATAGTCAGAGTCAGACTGAGAGTCAGAGTCAGACACACACACAGACACAGACACAGAGACACAGACACACACACAGACACAGACACACACACAGACACAGACACAGACACACACATAGACACACATAGACACAGACACACACATAGACACAGACACACAGAGACACAGACACACACACACACAGACACACACATAGACACACATAGACACACATATACACAGACACACACATAGACACAGACACAGAGACACACAGAGACACATACATGGAGAGAGAAGCAAATACAGCTTAACGACAAGACGACAGTGCCGCGACAGTGCCGCGACAGTGCGACAGTGCCGCGACAGTGCCGCGACAGTGGGAGCAAGACGAATAACTGAACTAAGACGGTAATTATCTCCACATCAGAATGCGCCATTATTCAGGAACCTTTAGATTTTCACTTCCGTTTTGTAGAATAACGATGTAAATAAACCCTACAAACCTTTTCCTCCGAACATGCGCAGTGAGCCACCACTCACGTCATTAATTAGTTCCTGCTACTGCCACCAGAGGGAAGGATGGTGGTGGAAATCCTCGATAAATATTTAAGTCAGAGCAGGCTTCCCAGTGAGCAACTACCCACAGCATTAGTTCCTGCTACTGCCACCAGAGGGAAGGGTGGTGGTGGTCAGAGCAGGGTTCCCAGTGACCAACCACCTACAGCATTAGTTCCTGCTACTGCCACCAGAGGGAAGGGTGGTGGTGGTCAGAGCAGGGTTCCCAGTGACCAACCACCTACAGCATTAGTTCCTGCTACTGCCACCAGAGGGAAGGGTGGTGGTGGTCAGAGCAGGGTTCCCAGTGACCAACTACCTACAGCATTAGTTCCTGCTACTGCCACCAGAGGGAAGGGTGGTGGTGGTCAGAGCAGGGTTCCCAGTGACCAACTACCTACAGCATTAGTTCCTGCTACTGCCACCAGAGGGAAGGGTGGTGGTGGTCAGAGCAGGGTTCCCAGTGACCAACTACCTACAGTATTAGTTCCTGCTACTGCCACCAGAGGGAAGGGTGGTGGTGGTCAGAGCAGGCTTCCCAGTGACCAACCACCTACAGCATTAGTTCCTGCTACTGCCACCAGAGGGAAGGGTGGTGGTGGTTAGAGCAGGGTTCCCAGTGACCAACCACCTACAGTATTAGTTCCTGCTACTGCCACCAGAGGGAAGGGTGGTGGTG
>CM059198.1:23723228-23795836 GCA_030323885.1 Branchipolynoe longqiensis | reverse complement strand
ACACCCACGCAACTCCCTTATCCCTTATCCCTCTCACCCCACCCACCCCCCACCCACACGCCGCCTAATCTAATGAAAGCGCGCATGAATACATTATCTGGCGGGCGCCGGTTAATCGCGTCGCGGCGCTGCGGGCCGGCACGGCACTACTTGTAGCCCTGATTGGAATGTTGCGTCGTTACGCGGGCAGCGCCATTAAATATCGCCGCCACAACTCGCGTGGCCGCCATCTTTGTCTGGTCCCCTGTTCTCCTCTACACCCCACTCACCTCGGCCCCTCCCGGCGCCTCTGCTCTCTGCTCTCATGTCGCCGTTGTGAGTGAGATGTAGGCGATGGTAGCGAGACGACTGCGTTTACTTCTTGTTCCTCGCCTAACCCTCCTTCTTCTCTCCCCTCCTCCTTGTGCTCTTTCTCCGTTTCTATGCTTTTTCCTCCTCCTCCTCTCTCTCTCGTTCTCATAGTCTTCATCCTTTTTCCTGTTCTCTTTCCTCCTCCTCCTCTCCCAACTTCTCCTACTCTTCCTCCTTTTACTCGTCTCTTTACTCTTCCTCCTTTTACTCATTTCTTTACTCTTCCTCCTTTTACTCCTCTCTTTACTCTTCCTCCTTTCACTCCTCTCTTTATTCCTCCTCTCCCTCCTCTCCCTCCTCATACTCCTCCTCTCCCTCTTTCCCCATCTCATCCTCTTTTCCTCCTCCTCTCCCTCCTTCTCCTAGTCTTCCTCCTTTTCCTCATCCTCGCCCTCCTTCTCCTAGTCTTCCTTCTTTTCCTCCGACTCTCCCTCCTTCTCCTAGTCTTCCTCCTCCTACTCCTCCTCTCCCTCTTTCTCCTACTCATCCTCTTTTCCTCCTCCTCTCCCTCCTTCTTCTAGTCTTCCTCCTTTTCCTCCGACTCTCACTCCTTCTCCGACTCTCCCTCTATTTCCTCCTCTCTTTCCTCCTCCTTCTCCTCTCCCTCATTCTCCTACTCCTTCACCTTTTACTCCTCTCTATCCTACGCCTCCTCCACCATTTCTTGCCCTCATTTCTCTTCCTACTCCTCCCACTACTTCTCCTACTCTTCCTTCTCTCCAACTTCCTCCACCCACTCCTCCTTTGATCCTCATTCTCCTCCTCCATCTCTTGTCGCTATCTTCATCCTCTCTCTTCTTCTTTTTCTCATACTCTCCCCTTTCCTCTTCATTCTTCCTCTCCCGCCGTTCTTCTCCTCTTCATTTTGCTCATCCTACGTATTTTCTCCTCCTGTTCCTTTTCATTCTTTTTCGCATTTCTCTGCATCATGTTCCCTTTCTTGTTGCCACGATTTTCCCCTTCTTCATCTCTATGTTCTTCTCAATCTTCTCTTTTTTTTCTTCCTCTCCTTCCCGCCAATTTCTACTTCTTCCACCTCTCCTTCTTTCGTCCAATTTCTTCTTCTTCTTCTTCCTCATCATCTTCTTCCTCTTCTTCTCCTGCTATTTCTTCTCCTTCAGCTACTTCTATTCCTTCTCCTTCCCCTCCCATTCCCCTTTCCCCTTCTCCTTCTGCTACTTTTACTTCCTCTCCTTCTTCTCCTTCAGCTACTTCTATTCCTTCTCCTTCCCCTCCCATTCCCCTTTCACCGTCTGCTACTTGTACTTCCTCTCCTTCTCCTTCAGCTACTTCTATTCCTTCTCCTTCCCCTCCCCCTCCCATTCCCCTTTCACCGTCTGCTACTTGTACTTCCTCTCCTCCTTCAGCTACTTCTATTCCTTCTCCTTCCCCTCCCATTCCCCTTTCCCCTTCTCCTTCTGCTACTTTTACTTCTTCTCCTTCTTCTCCCTCAGCTACTTCTATTCCTTCTCCTTCCCCTCCCATTCCCCTTTCTCCTTCTGCTACTTTTACTTCCTCTCCTACTTCTCCTTTTCCAAAACATCTTTTACATCCTTTTCAACCATATCCCCCTTCTTCTTCTTCTTCTTCTTCTTCTTCTTCTTCTTCTTCTTCTTCTTTTTCTTCGTCTTCCCCTTGCCACTCTTCTTCTCATACTACTTTTATTTCTTCTCCCCACCCTTCTTATCCTGCCTTCTACCTTTTTTCACTTTTGACCTTTGCACTTGTCTTTTCCTTTACACCGCTCTCCTTAGCCTTTGCTGCCTTTACCTTTACCTTCGCACTGACCTTTATGTTAGCCTTTGCTTTAACTCCAACTCTTCTCACTTTCTCAGCCGTTAAAAAGAATTCCCAGCTTTGAAGTCAATTTAACATCACGCAGTGTACAATCAATAAATCTCCAATATATATGTCTCACGTGACTCATCACAAGTAGCTGGGTAGCAGTATGTAAGATATTCCGATAATTACACATTGGTGGGTGATGTGAACTGGTCTATAAGGGATTACAAATGTTATATAAAAGGTAAATGATGTAATGTGACCAGATGCATGTGGTATTGTGTAGTGCTGGTGATCCTTTACTTAGATTAAGTAGACATTGTGTATTCTAGAGATAGTGTGAGAGGGGCACTACTGTTAGTGTGATAGGGCCTTAGCAGCTCTGCTCACAACTCCTCCCCCCCCCCCCCCCCCAACTGTTATTTCCGGATCACTGCATGCCCAGACACAACAGGGCAGTGAGGCCAAAAGAACCAAGGCATGGTTACAAGCATGCTTACTGTTAATTGGTGGATATGTGAATGCTTACTGTTGATTGGAGGATCTGGTCATGTGACAGGCCATCTTGGATTCTAAAACCACTATATAATAATACACCTGAGGGTGCTAGCTCTCTGTCTTCCTGCACACTTTATACTCTACCTTTCTTATACTTGCCTGTAGTTATATTCTACTATTCCTAGCATACTCGATTCAATCCTAAAGCTGCATAGTCCGATGAAAGCATCAAATTTGCTAAACTAGAACACACCCACCGAGATTGCATCCTACGTATTCACCTTATAGCCCTGTCACACTATGACGTATCTCGCCGGCGTGCCGCCAATGCGCAAAATCACTTTTAATCGTCAAGAAACGTCAAACTTTTCGGCGTCAGCACAAAGTATTGGTAGCGTGCGGCTGACGTTGTGGTAACATATATCGATGCGTGCGAAAAAAAACAAAAACGTTTTGGCGCACTGTCCTGATATGACCTTAGATGTAGCTAGGACGTAAAACAACAAAGCAACATTTTGGCGCAACGTGTCGGCATGACCCTAATGCATGCGCGACGTTTGCTTGGCGTTCGCATTACATTATTCCAGCGATGTCGACGTGCTTCTGACGTTGCCATAATATTAGCACCCGCACATTGTTGCGCGTTGTCGCGCGTCAAAAGTTTTGTGCAAGCGCAAAACTTTGCCGATACCCTGATGCACGTCGTCGACCGTCGCCGTCCATCAACGATTACCAACGCGCGCCTAACTCGCGCGTAACACTTCCAGACGTCTCCTGACGTTTTGCCAAAAAGTGACACACGTCGACACGCGTTGGTGAGAAACGTCGTAATGTGACAGCACCATTAGATGCTGGTGTACTTACTAAACATGTCTTGCTGCATTTGAATGAACACTAATATAATTTAATTGATTATTTGGGTTATATACCGTAGCAACATCTAATAATAATAATAATAAAACATTTATATAGCGCCCGATCTAATGTCATATCTGGACAGGTATCGATTTAAAACAGTGATCACTCATGGTGACTTAATTAATAGTGCTGCCTCACACTGAGACCGGGCTGCTGGCACCATGACTTGATATCCCACATAATAACATTATCCTGATACTGAGCAAACCAGTCCTTGTCCTACCCTATTAATGCTGAGTGTCAAGCTAGGTAGCGACAAGTATCAAATTTGTAAGTCATTGTGTAAAATATTCCGATAATGATGCACTGGTGGGGGAATACAAATGGTCTATTGTTGAAAAAGGTATATAGGGCCAGGTGCATAGATGTCTATGTAGTTGCTGGTGGTGCTTGATTCATTGGTCAATAGTCATTGTGTGTTAGTCAGATAGTGTGTAAGGGGCACTTGGAGCTCTACCCACTACCCCCTCCTCCCTCTGCTAGTCATGGATCACCACACACTCAGCTCAGGGCAGGTGGGTGGCCAGGGGAGCCACACCGCATGGTGGTGGTGGGCAGATCACTGAATCCATGGGGGCACAGGAATGCTTCATGTTCATTGGTAGAGCTGTCGAGCTTGATTCTCATTGGAGAATATGGTCAGGTGATATACTATACTGGATCCATGTACCATATAAATAATAAACCGGAGGGCTTGGCTCTCTCTCTTCTTTCACTCTTTATACTCTTCCATTCTCTTTGCCTGTATTGATTTCACCATAGCCTGCCTACACCAACACAGATTCCAGCCGTGGACTTTACAATTGGTTTGATTCAGCTGGCAGTCAAATCCACGACTTCCCCCACATGGAAAGGTAGCCAGTGCTCTGATCAAATCGGCCATCCCGTCCTGTCTGTTGAATTGAACATGTCCCTGCTGAAGCCCATCATGTCCAGCATTTCGATGTGCATGTCCAAATATATTTAGGATGTTTTCACTTCAGATATCTCCAAAGTTAAAGTGCCTGTCACACTATGCCGGATTGAGCAACGGACAGAATTTTCTAGTCCGGTTGTTTTCGGGCGTGATAAGTATCAAAATGTATTAAAATGTGTCAAAATGTTGCGATGTCGGGTCAAAGGCCGCCGAATGAACGGACATGAAACGGGACATGAAACGGACATGAAACGGACATGAAACAGACATGAAACGGACATGGAACGGACATGAAACCGACATGAACGGATAGCCAACGGACGATAAGAGGACTAAACAAACTCAAACCAGACAAGAACTGAAGACATCAATCCGGCGTCATCCGTTCCAAGTTTTGTTCATGTTCAAAGCTTGTAATGGATCGGACCGGATATCAATGGATATCAATGGATATGCAACGGATATGCAACAGACACAAACCGGACTTTGCCATATATCAACGGACTTTGTTCGGTTTCTTTCCGTTTCCCAAATCCGGTGATGTGTGACGGAGCCTTAACACTTCAACCCTAAGATAAACGTGACTTCAAGGTGAAGTAAAGTAAGGTAGAGTATAATGATCAACTTACTATACTTATATAACAAAATATGACACAAATTTAAAACCATCAAACAAATACCGAAATTGTTGATTTGGATTTGGAAGAGAGTGCTACGAAGAAGGGGACAACACAAAAGCTGATTTGGGTTTTTGTATGCCTAAAACAAATTGATTAATTAATCAATTTACATTTAATCTTAATGTCCTATTTAAGGCGTTGTGTAATTCTGAACTAGCTACTAGCTATATTTTACTCCTCTATCAGATAATATCCTGCTGTAATATTTCCCGACATGGCGTTATAGACTGCCACGGTGGCTCTGTGTGGGAATTTATTAATATTAGTATTTCTATCTTAAGGCCCTGTCACACTACGACGTTTCCCCCGGCGCGCCGCCAACGCGCAAGATATTTGCTAGGGCTCAAGACACGTCCAACTTTTCGGCATTGTGGGAGAAAGTTCGACGGGTTGCAGCGTGCTAGTGGCGTGTTGATAACGCGTCCATAACGCCCCCTCCAACCCGTCGGGGCGCGTTGGGGCATGCCGAAAGTTTTGTGCAAGCACAAAACGATCGGAGCGACCCGCTGCGCGCCAACGCGCGCCGACCTGTCCATTCACATGTTGCTATAACTCAACGTGTACCGACGTGTACCGATGCGCCGTTAATGCGCTGGTAGCGTGTCCCGACGTTTCGACCAAAAAGGCAACACGTCGACGCGTGTTGGGGAGAAACGTCATAGTGTGACAGGGCCTTAAATCTTCCCATATGTGTCCAGATATATATTATATATATAGAATAGAGTTTAACCATGCTTACAACCGGACACAGTGGCCGAATCAGTAGAGCGCAGGCTTCCTCTGTGTAAGGTCGTGGGTTCGAATCCCAATTCAGTCAAACTAATGACTTACAAAATTGATACTTGGCACTACCTAGCCTGGCCCTCGGCAATACTAGTATAGCGCAAGGACTGGTTAGCTCAGTTACAGGAGTATGTGACTGAGTGGGATATTGGGTCATGGTGCCGGTGAACTGATCTCCCAGTGGGGCAGCACTGCAAAGTCACCATGAGTGCGCACTGTCAAAAGTCGGTACCCATCCTGATATGACCATAGATGTTGCTAGGATGTAAAACCCCAACAAACAAAACAAACTTAACAACGCTAACGATGGTATCACAATAGCGTTGAGTAACAACAACACACATAGCGGTGGCTCAGGTGGCCCAATCAGAGACAGACTAGCCAGTGAAAGCAGGGCCAATTATCGCCAGCTTTAAGGGCGCATTCCTTACACGCGGTATGCGGTATGCGAATGCGAATGCGAATGCGACAAAAAATCGAAACGCCTTGAAGCCTATGGGCTACATTCCTTACACGCATTATGCGGCATGCGGCATGCGAATGCGAATGCGAATGCGAATGCATTTTCCGATCGGTCCATGTAGCGATCAGTGCAGCATGCGGTATGTGGCACGCAGGGTGCGAATAGAAACCTGAGTCTGATGTGTCCATTAGTTTAACACCAGGAGAGGTGACTGAGCATTACGGAATGGTCTCACACAAGGGTGAGGAGGGGAAACACATGGTGAGCTGGCCACCCGGGAGACATACGGTTAGGGGAAAGCTTAAAATGCTACCATATGCACAGAAATATGAATACTTATCTATAATTTGGTTATAATAAAGGTAGGAACCCCCATGTGATGTACAAAAAGGTACATATATATAAATGCAATATTTGGTCATATACAGAGCAGTATGGAGAATAATTGTTTATTTTTATTTTTTAAATATAGCCAGTCGTGTGCCGCATACCACATACCGCATACCGTGTGTAAGGAATCATGCCATTCGCATACCGCATGCCGTATACCACATACCACGTGTAAGGAATGCCCGCTTTATTGTGTTCGCCAACACAATCATTCAAAGTTCTCAGAGCAACAGCGGATGTAAGTTGATTCGACTAGGACATGAGCAACCAGACGGGATGACCGAACGAGTTGAGCGCCCAAGTTGGTTGGTTGTTGGAATTTTACATCCTGGCAACATCTAAGGTCATATCAGGACGGGTACCGATTTGTGACAGTGCACACTCATGGCGACTTCATAGTGCTGCCCCACTGGGGGATTAGGCAGCCAGCACCATGACCTGATATCCCACTCACTCACTTTATCTTGACACTGAGCCAACCACTCCTTGCCCTATCCTAATAATGCTGAGCGCCTGGCTAGGAAGCAACAAGTTTCAATTATTAAGTCATTGGTTTGACTCGGCCATGTTTTGACCCCCGCGACTTACCAACAATGGGAGAGGGACGATCAACTCATTTTGCCATTACAGAGATTGTAGTTCTACCTTCTCAATGGGGGACATGTGGCATAGTTCATTTTCTGACACTTGGTGGCGTGTCGGTAGTAGTGGGCCTAAACGGCCATTGACAATGCTTTGAGTTTGCCGGTACGCGCAGTGCAACACGTATATTTTATTCAAAATTAATAGAAATGCAGAACCCTAACCTTATAAATTTAATATAACCTATTCGTTGAATATGTTTTCTATATGTGTAACAATCAGTTTGTCTCTAGGTGGTGTGGTTTTAGATATATTTGACTTCTTCTGTATGAAGATTGCTCATGGCCATTGACAATGCATTGAGTTTGCCGGGACGCGCAGTGGAAAACGTCTATTTTATTCAAAATTAATAGAAATACAGAACCATAACCTTATCAATTTAATATAATCTATTCGTTGAATATGTTTTCTATATGTGTTCCAAACAGTTTGTTTCTAAGTGGTGTGGTTTTAGAGATATTGCCATTGACAATGCATTGAGTTTGCCGGTATGCGCAGTGCAAAACGTTTATTTTATTCAAAATTAATAGAAATGCAGAACCCTAACCTTATAAATTTAATATAATCTATTCGTTGAATATGTTTTCTATATGTCTACCAAGCGGTTTGTCTCTAGGTGGTGTGGTTTTAGAGATATTTCACTTCTTCTGTATGAATATAATTCAAGATTGCTCATGGCCATTGACAATGCATTGAGTTTGCCGGTACGTTCAGTGCAAAACGTTTATTTTATTCAAAATTAATAGAAATGCAAAACCCTAACCTTATAAATTTATTATAATCTATTCGTTGAATATGTTTTCTATATGTCTACCAAGCGGTTTGTCTCTAGGTGGTGTGGGTTTAGAGATATTTCACTTCTTCTGTATGAAGGTTGCTCATAGCCATTGAATTTGCAGTACAGTGTGCTGTTTAGGACCACTAGTTCAGTGGCAACGCGAACGGCAGAAATTTGAACTAAAAAGTCGGAGGTCCCCCAGTGAAAACCTCATAATCGATGTGATTTTTGTTGTTGACTTGTCAGCGAAGAACATGTTTGTTTGTTTGAGCTTTGCCTCCTAGCAACATCTAAGGTCATATCAGGATGCATACCGACTTGTAAGTTGTAGCAGTGCACACTCATGGTGACTTTATAGTGCTGCCCCACTGGGGGATTAGGTCACTGGCACAATGACCAGATATCCCACTCAGTCATATTATCCTGATACTGAGCAAACCAGTCCTTGCCATATCCTATTCATACCAAGCACCAGGCTAGGTAGCGACAAGTATAAATTGTCTAAGTAATTGGTTTGTTTCAGTCGGGGTTCGAACCCACGATGTCCGGAACAGGAAGTCAGGCAGCGCTCTTCCTGATTCGGCCGCTCGTCCAGCGCTAATACATCAACTAGAGCAAGTTTTGAATGAACCGGAAGTTAATGGAATCTGAGGGAGGTCGACCGGAAGTGGAACAAACGACGGCAGGGTGTTGGCTGCTGGCTGCGAGTGTGTGTGCTAAGGGTGTGAGAGCTCGCATGAGGATGTGTGTGAGTGTGTGGACGTGTAAGGGTGTGGGAGAGTATGTGTGCGAGTGTTGTGAGAGAAAGTATTTGAATGTGTATGAGTGGGTAAGGGTGTATGAGAATGTGTGTGAGTGTGGATGAGTGTGCGAATATGTGTGAGTTTGTGTGTGTATGGATAAATGTGCATCACGATAGGTATCTGTGAGTGTGTGTATACATGCATATGGATGAGTGTCTGTGAGTGTGAGTGCGTGCATATGGATACATGTGTGAGTGTGTGTGTATGGATAAGTGTGCATCATGATAGGTATCTGTGAGTGTGTGTATACATGCATATAGATGAGTGTCTGTGAGTGCGTGCATATGGATACGTGTGTGAGTGTGTGTATGGATAAGTGTGTGTCACGATAGGTATCTGTGAGTGTGTGTATACATGCATATAGATGAGTGTCTGTGAGTGTGAGTGTGTGCATATGGATATGTGTGTGAGTGTGTGTGTGTATGGATAAGTGTGCGTCACGATAGGTATCTGTGAGTGTGTGTATACATGCATATGGATGAGTGTCTGTGAGTGTGTGCGTATGGATACGTGTGTGAGTGTGTGTATGGATAAGTGTGTGTCACGATAGGAGTCTGTGAGTGTGTGTATACATGCATATGGATGAGTGTCTGTGAGTGTGTGCGTATGGATACGTGTGTGAGTGTGTGTGCTTATTGAGGCTGGTTGGTTGTTGAAGTTTGACGTCCCAGCAACATCTAAGATCAAATCAGGATGGGTACCGACTTGTGACAGTGCACACTCATGGCAACTTTATAGTGCTGCCCCACTGGGAGACCAGACCACCAGCACTTGATACCCCATGCCATCACATTATCCTGACACTGAGCCAACCGGTCCTTACCCTATTCTAATAATGCTGAGCGCCTGGCTAGGAAGCGACAAGTATACATTTTTAAGTCATTGTCTTGACTCGACTCTGTGGGTTCGAATCCCACAATCTACCAAAGCGGGAGATGGACGCTCAACTCATTCAGCCATCCCATCTGCTCATGTGTGTGCTTATGGATGAGTGTGTGACTGTTAGTATGAATGAGTGTATGTGATAATGGATGTGTGTCAGTGTGCATACATGTTTGTGAATATGTGTGAGTGTGTGAGTGCTTTTAGGATGACTGTATGGGATGGCGTGTCCAACTGCGTTTTGCTGTTTTGTTGTTATCTTTTGTTGCGGTCCATAGTTGTGGCAGGCCAATGTGATTCATCGTGTACTTGACGCTGTTAGCTTGTCAGTCTAGACTGATGCTCCATAGTCCTGTTTGATGGCTTGTCACTCTAGACTGGTGCTCCCTAGTCCTGTTTGATGGCTTGTCAGTCTAGACTGGAGCTCCCTAGTCCTGTTTGATTGCTTGTCAGTCTAGACTAGCACTCCCTAGTCCTGTTTGATTGCTTGTCAGTTTATACTGGTGCTCCCTAGTCCTGTTTGATGGCTTGTCAGTCTAGACTGGTGCTCCCTAGTCCTGTTTGATGGCTTGTCAGTCTAGACTGGAGCTCCCTAGTCCTGTTTGATGGCTTGTCAGTCTAGACTGATGCTCCCTAGTCCTGTTTGATGGATTGTCAGTCTAGACTGGTGTTCCATAGTCCTGTTTGTGGCTTGTCAGTCTAGACTGGTGCTCTCTAGTCCTGTTTGATTGCTTGTCAGTCTAGACTGGCGTCCGATAGTCCTGTTTGATGGTTTGTCAGTCTAGACTGGCACTCCCTAGTCCTGTTTGATTGCTTGTAAGTCTAGACTGGAGCTCCCTAGTCCTGTTTGATTGCTTGTCAGTCTAGACTAGCGCTCCCTAGTCCTGTTTGATTGCTTGTCAGTTTATACTGGTGCTCCATAGTCCTGTTTGAGGGCTCGTAATCCTAGACTGATGCTCCCTAGTCCTGTTCAATGGCTTGTCAGTCTAGACTGACGCTACTTAGTCCTGTTTGAGATATATATATGTCATATCCCACTGTATATATGTGATCCTGCATATCATTTTAAAGCTCTTCTCCAAAGAAATCTAATGGTAACGGCTAAAATCCTCAGGTCACATAGGATATATATGTATATTCTATATATGTATATATATGTACATATATATAGATAGGTTCATATATGCTGAATTTGGCGCCATGCATAGAGACGCGCCGCGGTGTGTGTGACAGTAAGCGGCCCATTTACATGCGCACCGCTGGGCCCCCTATGCCCCCACTAATGTGGTAATGTGTGACAGACGTGCACACCCCTCACTGACTAAGGCCGACTGCAAGACACATTCCCCCCCTACCCCCCACCCCAACCCCACACCCCCACCCCAACCTCAACCCCCATCCCCACCCCAACATGTATACACCACAAGGGTTGGTTGGTTGTTGGAGCTGGATGTCCTGGCAACGTCTTAGGTCATATCAGGACGGGTACAGACTTTTGGCAGTACATGCTCATAGCGACTTTATAGTGCTGCCCCACTGGGAAATCTGGCCGCTGGCACCATGACCTGATATCCCACTCAGTCACATTATCCTGACACTGAGCTAAACCAGTCCTTGTCTTATCTTATTAATGCCGAGCGCCAGGCTCGGAAGCGACAAGTATAAATTTTATAAGTCATTGTTTCGACTTGACTGGGAACCAAACTCCCAATCTCCCGCCTGGTCACCACAAGGGTGAAGGTGGACACACATGGCGCAGTCTCTCCAGCGCTTCAATATAAGTATATATCCCGTCCTGATGGTATGACCTTAGATGTTGCCAGGACGTATAAGTCCAACAACCAACCAACATATCAGTATATATCAAACTTCTAACTAAGTGCTTGAACGGACTGGCTGGCCAAGCGGGTAGGGGGTGCGGCAGTCTGTGGGTTCGATCCACAGCCACATCAAACCAAAGATTTCCAAAATTGATACTTGTCGCTTCCCTCGCATAGTTTGCGAGGGAACTGAACGTCTGTAGAATATGGCGATGACTGAATGGTTCAGTGTCAGAATAAAATTACCCGATTGGAACAGTGGAGCATAATTCTGAATCAGTCGTATCTCAATTTTGCAGCACTATAAAACCATCCATTTTCGTCACGCTCACGGCAGAATTATTCACTGAGTCTGATATACTACACAACTACATATATATTGTGATTATGACCAGCTATTGTACAATAGAGAAGGTGAATTTCACATGTATCACCAGCCGTTGATTGCCTGATTTAGTGGAGTTTTACATCCCAGCATCATTAGCGGTGTATCAATTGCTGCTGACTAATTTGGTCATTGATTAGGTTGGTGCGCTCCTAGCACCATCTAAGGTTGCATCAAGACCTGCACTGACTTCTGACAGTGCATATTCATGATGGTTTTATAGTGCTGCCTTGACAGTCCATAGTCAAGGTCATGGTTATGAATGACTTACTGGTTGGTTGTTGGAGTGTTACGTCCTGGAAACATCTAAGGTCATATCAGGAGAGGTACCGACTTGTGACAGTGCACACTCATGGCAACTTTATATTGCTGCCCCACTGGGAAATCCAGACACCATGACACGATATCCCACTCAGTTACATTATCCTGACTTTGAGCTAACCAGTCCTAGCCATATCCTATTAATGTCGAGCGCCAGGCTAGGAAGCGACAAGACTAGTATCAATTTTATAAGTTGTTGGTTTGACTCGACCACGAACCAAACTCCCGATCTCCCACACACAAGGCCGCGTTCTATCGATTCGGCCACCGCGCCCGCTATGACTTAAAGCTGCATAGTCCAATGAAATATCAAATTTTCAAAACCAAACCGATGATCTAGATGCACTTATTAAGCATTTGTTTCTGCGTAGAAGGCAATACTGAGTCAATTTAACAGAACCTGTTACTGCAGAAGTCTATGGTGTCAGAATTTTGGCAAGCCTGCCAAAACTAATTTTCCATTTTTGCACTCAAAATATCTCAAAAGGTTACCATTTAAAATAAAAGTAACTTTGAACTAATGTAAAGCAGATACTAGTGATCGATCTAATATATTTATCTCAGAAAAATATAGAAATTAAAAACCATCGGACTATGCAACTTTAATGCATCGCCTTCCAATAGATACCAATGTATTTGGCACAAATAGACCTATTTCCCACAGAGCATGCGTAGTGAGATTACACCCATAACATTTGTTGTTATCACTGCCATCAGAGTGCCGGTTGGTAGTGGAAATCCTCTATTAGACCTTTTCCACAGAGTAGGCTGCACACTCAGCAGCTACCCCTCACAGCAATATTATTTGCCAATGCTACCACAGGGCAAGCTAGTCCTGGAAATCCTCTATGAGGCCGTTTCCCGCCGGTGCACAGTGGCAACTACCTACAACATTAGTTCTTGACCCTGCCGTCAGAGGGCGGGTTGGTGGTGGAAATCGTCTGCTTTTGATGACATTTACCAGGCGAACTGTTGGGAAGACATCCCCGAAGAAACTCCCCATTTTTAAACGGCCATATGTCACCGCACCACTGCGCATGCTCCATCTTCCCGTATGCTAATTAGGAACACTCTCCCAGCGCACACACGTCCACCAGTTCACAGCTGTCTGACTGGCGCATGTGCGTGGAGAATGATGGGGGAAGCTTCGCACTGAGAAGATTCATTAGGATTCGGTTTAAATGTGTGAACATATGCATCCTGAAGTGTGTGTGTGAGGGAGGGGGGGGGGGAGGGTGTATGTGCAGGGAAAGGGAGAGGTGAGAGGGGATGGGTGGAGTGAGTGAGGAGGAGTGGGGTGTGTGGGTGAAGGGGAGTGTGAGGGTGGAGGCGAGGGGGGCGGTGATGTTGGTGGAATCAGCAGGATGGAGGTGAAGTCAGCAAGCAAGATGAGAGGCTGAAGCTGAGATTCCTTCTACTCGGTATGCGGCATGCGGCATGTGGTATGCGAATGGGAAGATTCCTTCTACGCAGTATGCGGCATGCGGCACACGACTGGCTATATTTAACAAATAAAAATAAACAAGTATACTCCATACTGCACTGTATATGGCCTAATATGGCATGTATATCTATGTAACTCTTGGTACGTCACATGGAGGTTCCTACCTTTATAATTACCAAATTATAGATAAGTATTCATATTTTTGTGGCTCTGGTAGCATTTTTACCAACCCGAACCCCCACCACCACCACTACCATATGTTTCCCCTCAGCACCCTTGTGCGTGACGGCAAGCGTCCCCCACCACAACCACTACCTGATGTTTCCCCTCAGCACCCCTGTGTGAGACCGTTCCATAATGCTCAGTCGCCTCTCCTAGTGTTAAACTAATGGACACATCAGACTCAGGTTTCTATTCACACCCTGCGTGCCGCATACCGCATTCCGCACCGATCGCTACAGGGACCGATCGAGTTGTCGCATTCGCATTCGCATTCGCATTTGCATACCGCGTGTAAGGGTTGCAGCCCATTGACTTCAAGGCGTTTTGATTTTTTGCCGCATTCGCATTCGCATACCGCATACCGCATACCGCGTGTAAGGAATCTCAGCTTAAGTGGAGATGGCGAGAAGAGTGGTGAGGGTGAGGGTGAGGGTGAGGGTGAGGGTGAGGCGAGGAGGTGAGGATAGCGGGTGAGGGGTGAGTGTGGCAAGTGAATGTAGAGGGTAAGAGTAGAGGGTGAGGTGAGGATATGAAGTGAAGGATGAGTGTCGAGGGTGAGTGGAGAGGGTGAGGTGAGGAGGTGAGGAGGTGAGGGTAGAGGGTGAGTGGAGAGGGTAGGAGGAAAGGGTGAGGTGAGGGTAGACGGTGAGGTGAGTGTAGAGGGTGAGGTGAGAGGGTGAGGGTAGATGTTGAGGTGATCGTAGAGGGTGAGGTGAGGGTAGATGGTGAGGTGAGGATAGAGAGTGAGGTGAGGCTAGAGGGTGAGGTGAGGGAAGAGGCTGAGGTCTGGGTAGAGGGTGAGGTGAGGGTAGAGGGTGAGGTGAGGGTAGAGGGTGAGGGTAGAGGGTGAGGTGAGGGTAGAGGGGAGGGTAGAGGGTGAGGGTAGAGGGTGAGGTGAGGGTAGAGGGTGAGGTGACGGTAGAGGGTGAGGTGAGGGTAGAGGGTGAGGTGATGGTAGAGGGTGAGGTGAGAGGGTGAGGGTAGATGTTGAGGGGAGGGTAGAGGTTGAGGGAAGGGTAGAGGGTGAGGTGAGGGTAGAGGGTGAGGTGAGGGTAGAGGGTAAGGTGAGGGTAGAGGGTGAGGTGAGGGTAGAGGGTGAGGTGAGTGGAGAGGGTGAGGTGATGGATGAGTGAGGTAGGGAGGGCGCAGCTTTATTTATTGAGCATTTACATCCTAACAACATCTAAGGTCATAACAGGACAAGTACCGACTTGTGACAGTGCGCACTCATGGCGACTTTCTAGTGCTGCCCCACTGGGAGACTGGACAACCGGCACCATGATGCGATATCCTATTCAGTCACATTATCCTGATACTGAGCAAACCGGTTGCAGTCAGTCAGAGCTCTGGCCGATTTGGTCACCCTGCCTGGGAGGGGGAGGGGAGGGTTGAGGGTTGAGGGTTGAGGGCTGAGGGTTGAGGAGGGCAAGGAGCAATAGTGAAGATTGTTTGTTTGTTTGTTGTTTTACGTCCTAGCGACATCTAAGGTCATATCAGGACGGGAATAGTGAAGAAGGGAGGGCTGATATGTTCGTCACCCAGGTGTACTTGGAGGGTCTAGAATGGAAGGTTGGTTGGTTGTTGGAGTTTTACGTCCTGGCAACATCTATGGTCATATCAGGATGGGCACCGACTTGTAACAGTGTGCACTCATGGTGACTTTATAGTGCTGCCCCACTTGGAGACCAGGCCGCCGACACCATAACCTGATATCCCACTCAGTCACATTATCCTGACACTGAGCCAACCAGTCCTTGCCCTATCCTAATAATACTGAGCCCCTGGCCAGGAAGCGACAAGTATCAATTCCTAAGTCATCGGTTTGAATCGACAAGGGTTCGAATCTCACGATCTACCAAAAGGGGAGACGGATGCTCAACTCATTCGGCTATCCCGTCTGCTCCCTAGAATGGAAGGTGTGGGTGTGGATATATATTGGGATGGGTAGAGGACATAAGAGAATTGGCAATTAGTGTAGTCAGAAATTATCTAGTGAGAAATATGAACATGAATGTGAACGTGCATGAGTGAACGGGTTTATGGTGAGTCCTATATACACACGGGTATGTACAGGGTCATATTCCCCTCCCCGTTCATCAGGTCTGGCCAAAAGCATCTTGCAAAGCACAGTGGAAGGAGGAAGGCGACAAGGCGGACAAAGGAAGAGGTGGGAAGACAACATCAGGGAATGGACAGGCCTGGAGTTCTACAAGTTCCAGAGGGCGGTTGAGAACAGGGAAAATGGAGAAAACTGGTTGTAAAGTCATCTGTGGTGCCCTGACGACCCTCGCGGTTAAAGGATTGATGATGATGACGATATAACTGTGTAATATAAGTAAGGACGTGCAGGGCTACCGGTATGGTACAAGTGTGGTAATCTACGCAGGGTTACCGGTGTGGTAATCTAATATATGATTAAATCCTGCATGTTAGTGGCAGGGGTACAAGTGTGGTAATCTAATTATGATGGCGATCTGTGGGTGGCAGGGGTACCAGTGTGGTAATCTAATATATGATTATGTTGTGTGTGTCGGTGGCAGGGGTGGCAGGGATGGCAGGGATGGCAGGGATGGCAGGGATGGCAGTTGTCCGAGTGTGGTAATCTAATATATATGATTACACTCTGGGAGTATCAGTGTGGTAATCTAATCATCATTACTCCTTGCGTGTGAGTGGCAGGGGAACCAGTGTAGTAATCTAATATATAATTCCGTTGTACAGTATAACCCCGTTAAACCGAACTTGAAGGGACCCTAGCAATTTGTTTGGATTAACCGATCATTGGTTTAACCAAGCTTTGGCTTCGACTTTGACTTGGCTTTGGCAAAAACGGGGTGTATTATGAATGTAATATACAATGTATGTGGACACTTAGATTAATGGTTTTTTTAATGTATATACGGTTTAACCCCGTTAAACCAAGCTCAGTTAAACCAAACAATCGGTTAATCCAAACTTTTTTCGGCGGCCTAGCAAAATACTGCCATTTATCATATAAAAAAAGTCTCAGATGACCTTATAACCACATGAAAATTTGGTTTAACTCTACCAGAAGTGGCCTGGGGCCCGACAATTTTGTTTGGATTAACCGACTTTGGTTTAACCAACTTTTTCATATTATAAATGGTAGTATTTTGCCGGGCCGCTGAAAATAGTTTGGATTAACCGATCGTTTAGTTTAACCGAGCTTGGTTTAACGGGGTTGTACTGTATGTGTCGGTGGCAGGGGTACCAGTGTGGTAATCTAATATATAATTACGCTCTGTAAGTGGGTGGCAAGAGTACCAGTCTGGAATTCTAGTATATGATTACCCTCTGTGAGTGGGTGGCAAGAGTACCAGTCTGGAATTCTAGTATATGATTACCCTCTGTGTCTGGGTGACAGGATCACTAGTGTAGCCTATGCTGCCGACACGGCGTAAAGCAACCACCAATCAATCAATCAATCAATCACTAGTGTAGTAATCTACTATATAATTATGCTCTTTGAGTGGGTGGCAATGGTACCAGTGTGGTAATCTAATATATGATTACCATCTCGGAATGTATGGCAGGGGTGTGTAGGCGGTACGGGTACCAGTGTAATGACCTATTATGATCACACACTGTCTTGTGGATGGCAAGGTAGCAGTATGCTGGCTTGATTAATCTCCGTGTGTGGGTGGTGGTATGGGTACCAGTATGACAATATGATTGGGGAGAGTGTAGGGAGAGTGTGAGTGTAGGATAAACTGGGTGGGTGGGTGGGGAATATATGCCCGTGTGAAATGCGCGCATTGTGTGATGGAGGGTGGTGCGGGGCGGGTGGTAATGCCATTTGGAAGGGAGGGCGGGTGGGTGGGGATATGTGTGTGTGCTAGAGACAGTGCTGTGAGGTGGCAGGAAGCGGTGGCGGGTGGCGGGGTAGAGTTACAGCACAGTGAAGCTACAAGACACAGGAGGAGATGAGCACAGCGTCACTCACACACAATGTCGGCAGTAACAAAGGCACGGTATCACCTTACTAACAAGCCATCGACAACTTCACTAAAATGGAAATAAACAACAAAAGAAAGTTGCTAATTAAGAGTATCTAACACCGCTTTATAATGAGCCGCAAATATTCGATTCCACTTCGATGGAAACAAGGCGACGAATCTAGTGTAAGTGAATTTAATTACCGTGTAAACAGAACTTTGTTAATTTTCTTTTCAACTTTAATTTTTTTAAATTTGTGTATTTGTTAAATTTGGCTGAAATTGATTCAAATGGAAAGTTTGGTTAGAGACCAGGCCACAGTCGTAGTTCATAACCCCCCCCCCCCCGTCCCCCCTCCTCCAATCACTAGCCATCTACCCCCCCCCCTCCCCTCCCCATCCTCACCACAATCCCTGCAGTCATCCCCCTGGGATTCAGGATTCGGTGTATGGGGCTGGCACCAAACAACTCATTGACCTTTACTTCTCCGTCCTCACATTCACGCATTCTTTCTCTGGTGAATTTTCTTGAGCAAGAACCAAACATAAATTTGTCAACGCAAGACATCTTTTAAGGATCCGAAATGACAAAATTAGATTAGATTCATAACTTTGATTGAAATATGTACAAAGAGCTACTTAATTAATAGAGTCTAGTCAAGTTATTGAAATTAATAGTATTAGTCATCTATGCACATATATGCATATTCATCTACATAATTGCTTTAGTTCAGGATAAATTCCAACTAAGTTGGCTCCGTGTTATGTGAATGGGTCTTTATTTATTTAATATAAACATGGCCATACAACTAACTACTAGTAAATCGCCATTTTACGACAATCCAGTGGAGGCACCAGTTTACGGCATACCCTCCATCCGGGATCTGCCCAGAAGCCGGATTCTGTGTCCTGATACCTTAGGGAGGGCCGCCCTGATTTGGTTCCGCCGTTCTCCACCAGGCGGCTTCCACTGACATTGCAGACGACTTTCAAAGCAACTGCTGGACCCATGTTCAAGAGTATCGCGCATATTTTTGGCGCCAAATGCTTTGTGCGCAACGCATGCGCAGTCTGTTTGAACCTTGGTTGTCCATTTGAGCAAGTTCGCACATTTACCAGGACTGGTGTCGTATGTAGTAATATATAGAGACAGGTAGCTGGCTCCAAATGAAGGAACGACCTTCACCAACTCACTACACCAATAACCAGGGTAATTTAAAGTTGCATAGTCCGATGGTTTTGAGTTTCTGCCATTTTTAAAGATAAATATATTAAATTGATTATTATAATGTACCTTACTTTAGTTTGAAGTAACTGTTATCTTACAAAGCTAAGCTTTGAGATATTTGAAGTGCAAATATATGAAATTAGTTTTGGCACACATGCCAAAACTCTGACACCATAGGCTTAAGCAGGAACAGGCTCCATTAAATTGAGACTCAGTATTCCCTTCTATGTGGCCACAAATGTTCAAGAAGTGCATCATTATCTAAGTTAGATATGTAAAATCAATTTGAGGAAATTGTTTTGGTTTTGAATAGCTGACGTTTCATCAGACTATGCAGCTTTAAACAGATGGCCATATCATAATCAGTGCCTAATAGTTATTGGTTAGTGCTACTTCGATCCACCAGGTGGCAGCATTATCCAATGTTTTGTTTTGTTTGTTGTTGTTTTACGTCCTAGCAACATCTAAGATCATATCAGGACGGGTACAACTTGTGACAGCGCACTCATGGCGACTTTATAATGCTGCCCCACTGGAAGACCAGGCCGCCAGCACCATGACCTGATATCCCACTCAGTCAGATTATCCTGACACTGAGTCAACCAGTCCTTGTCCTATCCTAATAATGCCGAGCGCAAGGCTAGGAATCAACAAGTATCAATTTTTAAGTCATTGGTTTGACTCGACCAGGGTTCGACCCCACGACCCCACGATCTACCAACACGGGAGACGGACGCTCTAACTCATTCGGCCATCCTGTCTGGTCTACATTATACAATGCATAGATAATGATATAGGAACTCCACTGCAATACTAGTTATGGTATTACCACATCATGCTATATTGATATATCCATATGAACAGTGCTTTGACATTTTACCAATATTATTTATTTAATCCATGCATACTATCATGTAGATGAGAAAGGGGGGAACTATTTAATTTTGTTGTTTTTGTTGTTGTTGCTTTTTAAGAATTTTTTTTTTATTAACTAGGAGAAATTAAATTCTGGACAATTGGTCCTCCTCATTTCACCGCTCTTTACCAGATCTAAGTACTTCTTAGCACCAGGCTAAGAAGCAGCGCCAAGCATACCTTTTTAAGTCATTACTTTGACTCGGCCAAGGAGCGAAGCCATGACCTGTCACATGGGAAATGAGCAATCTACGATGAACATTTGAATTTAAACACACACAAAAAAACCATCACAGAACAAACAAAAAAACAACACCCCCCCCAACCCCCCACCTCAAACAAACAAAAACACACACAAAAAACCTTCAACTTTCTCACTTCAACGCCAGCAAATGTCCTCTCAAACATTGCTGGGAAACCGTAAGTACATTCGGTAAGCAATGCCTGAGAACCAGCCACCAACCAGCCTAGGAATGGGCGACTGAATATTATTAATAGAACCTCGCTGGTTGCCGGCTTGTGTGGCGCACGTCGGGCAATTAAAGCTTACAGCCGCTGATACCCGCGTCCCCCCCCCCCACCTCCCTCCCCTCCACTCATCCCCGCCCCCTCTCCCCCACCCACACTCTTCACCCCTATCCTACCACCACACCAGGCACCAGCCTCTAACCACTAATTGAGAAATGTTCCCCCCCCCTTTCTTACCTCTCCCTCCCACCAACCCCTTCCCTCCCCCCCTTCCCTCCTCCCTCACCCCCTGTCTGCCTCCGACTCCTCCCCCCTTCCCACCAACCTGCCTTCTCCTATCCTGATGTCCTTCTTCTCTTGACCACCCTCCAATCCCCGACATCCACACCCACACCCTCATCATTTCCCGGTCAGTGCCTTCTGCACAGAAAGGGGTGTGGATGTTGTCATTATCAGAAATAATCCACAGACTCTCAGCAACGCCCCCTAGCAGCTCCCCCCCCCCCGCCCCGTCACTCCCCCCCCCCCCCTCAACCCCCGGGCGTTCCAAATCAAATAGCGTGGTGAGGTCCTAACAACAGTCACATACATAATGTTGTAGTAATGCTGTTTCTTCTTATTCCTCTCCGCCTCTCACTGTTTCTCGAGCTCTCTCTGTTGTTGATATCGCTGTCTGTCGGGTTTTTCTCTGTCTGCCTCCGTCATTGCCTGTCGGTATATGTTTGCCTGTTGATCCTTCTGTCTCGCATTGTGTTGCTCTGCTTCTCTGCACGTCTGTCTCTGTCTGTCTCTGTCTGTCTCTGTCTGTCTCTGTCTGTCTGTGCGTGTCTGTGCGTGTCTGTGCGTGTCTGTGCGTGTCTGTGCGCGTCTGTGCGCGTCTGTACGAGTATGTGCGCGTCTGTGGGCGTCTGTGCGTGTATGTGCGTTTATGTGCGTGTATGTGCGTGTATGTGCGTGTATGTGCGTGTATGTCGTGTATGTGCGCGTCTGTGCGCATATGTCTGTGGCTGTGTGTGTCTGTGTGTGTGCGTGTGTGTGCGTGCGTGTGCGTGTGCGTGTGCGTGTGCGTGTGAGTGTGCGTGTGCGTGTGCGTGTGCGTGCGTGTGTGCGTGTGCGTGTGTGTGCGTGCGTGTGCGCGCGTGTGCGCGCGTGTGTCTCTGTCTGTTTCTCTGTCTGTCTCTCTGCCTGTCTCTCTGCCTGTCTCTCTGCCTGTCTCTCTGTCTGTCTCTCTGTTGCTGTCTCTCTGTCTGTCTCTGTCTGTCTCTCTGTCACTTTTTGTCGTCTCTCTGTGTCTCTGTTTGTATGTCTGTCTCTCGCTCTCTGTCTGTCTCTCTGTCTCTCACTCTCTGTCTGTCTCTCTGTCTCTGTCTGTATGTCTGTCTCTCGCTCTCTCTGTCTCTCTGTCTCTCTGTATCTCTCTGTCTCTGTCTGTCTCTCAGTCTGTCTCTCTGTTGTCTCTCTGTCTCTCAGTATGTCTGTCTGTCTCTCTGTCTGTTCTCTGTCTCTGTCTCTCTCTGTCTCTCTCTCTGTCTGTCTCTGTCATCTGTCTGTTTCTCTGTCTGCTCTGTCTGTCTCTCTGTATGTTTGTCTCTCTGTATGTCTCTCTCTCTGTCTCTCTCTCTGCGTCTCTCTGTCTCTCTGTCTGATATGTCTCGTATGTGTTTCTCTGGATGTCTCTCTCTGTCTATCTCTGTCTGCTCTCTGTCTGCTCTCTGTCTGTCTCTCTGTCTGTCTCTCTGCCTGTCTCTCGTCTGTCTCTCTGCTGTCCTCTGTCTGTCTCCTATGTCTCTCTATGTCTCTCTATGTCTCTCTCTGTCCTCTCGCTGTCTCTCTCTTCTCTCTCTGTCTCTCTATTCTCTGTCTGTCTATTCTCTCTCTTCTCTCTATGTCTCTCTCTGTCTCTCTCTGTCTTCTTCTCTGTCTCTCTCTTTCTCTATCTGTCTCTCTCTGTCTCTCTGTCTCTCTCTGTCTCTCTCTGTCTCTCTCTGTCTCTGTCTGTCTCTCTCTGTCTCTCTCTGTCTCTCTCTGTCTCTCTGTCTCTCGTTCTCTCTCTGTCTCTCTCTCTGTCTCTCTCTGTCTCTCTCTGTCTGTCTCTCTCTGTCTCTCTCTCTGTCTCTCTCTGTCTCTCTCTGTCTCTCTCTGTCTCTCTCTGTCGCTCTCTGTCGCTCTCTGTCGCTCTCTGTCGCTCTCTGTCGCTCTCTGTCTCTCTCTCTGTCTCTCTCTCTGTCTCTCTCTCTGTCTCTCTCTCTGTCTCCCTCTCTGTCTCTCTCTGTCTCCCTCTCTGTCTCTCTCTCTGTCTCTCTGTCTGTCTCTCTCTGTCTCTCTCTGTCTCTGTCAGCCTCTGTCCCAGTCGGTCTCTGTCTATCTCTGTCAATCTGTCTACCGCTATCTCTGTTTCTCTGTGGCCCTGCCCTTTTCAGTTTCTAGCTGCCTCTCATTATGTCTGTCCTTCTGTACCTTTCGTTCTCTCTATCTCTCAGACTGTCTTGTTCTCTCTAGCTCTGTCTGTCTCTATCTAGCGAATGTTAGCGGGAGGGGAGAGGAGGGAGGGGATGACCACGTGAGTAAACCACATGGCAACGGAACAGGTGGGTTCTCCAGCGCCACGATGGGTGTGTATGGGTGGAGGGGGCGATGAATAGGTTGCAATCACCAGGCTAGGTAGCGACAAGTATAAATTGTATTAATTATTACTGTCGCTCGGCTGGGATTCGAACTCCCGACCTTCCGCACGGGAGGCAGTGCTCTCCCGATTCGGCCACCACGTTCGGTTTGGCGGGGTATGTGACCAGTAATGCCAAATGGCCAGTCGAGTCATAACTTTTAAAACTCAGTTTTTGTATTGACTATCATAGTACGGACATCACTAATTTCATTATTGGTTAACATTATGCCGACATCAAAACAATGGTTGTTTAGTCGAAATATGGTTGGCGGATATTTAAGTAATGTTTTTATCGCTCGCCAGATCGCCGTGTGGAAATGTCTTTTCCCATTATAGGTCACACGTGTGGTTGTAGAATGTCCATAGCAAATGTTTGCGCAATGCAAAAGCACTTGAGAAAATTAGAAACAACAAAACCAATCAACCTTTTTATGATCCTACTTTCACTTTCGGCTTAAAAAAGAAAAGAAAAGAAAGTCTCCTTCCAGCCCTTGCTAATTAAACTTCAATCCCCGGTCGATGCACTTCCCCACACACTGCAAGCAAACACATAACTATCTGTCTCCATGCAACGCAGAAATCGTCTATCTAATGCCTGCCGGGGCCCGGGGGGGGGGGCTATGTATTTTCTATTTCCATTTAGAGTGCAGCTTGTGAATTAATTGACTCTTGAGAATTGTAAGTTGTTGCCTCTCTCGCTCTATTCTTATTAGGATATAACCCTGCAATACTGTAGTGGTATGATTGAATTTACCGGCTATTTCTTGCTTGTTGGCATGGCAACGGTGTTTTGCATCACTGAGACCAACACAAATACCACAGAGTGGTTCAGTATGGTTTATTAGGGAGCTTACATCATACGTGCTTAAGTTGTGTTATATTGTAGTTTATACTGATCCTTTAATAAAACTGTTTATATTAAGGGTTGTTTGTTGTTTTACTTCCTAGCAACATCTAAGGTTATATCAGGATGGTTACCAGCCTGTAACAGTGCACACTCATGATAACTGTATAGTTCTGCCCCTCTGAGATATCAGGCTGCTGGCCCCATGACCCAATATCCCACACAGCCACATTATCCTGATACTGTGCTAACCAGTCCTTGTCTTATCCTATTATTGCCATGCACCAGGCTAAGTAGGGACAGTTATCAATTTTGCATGTCATTGGTTTGATTCGGCTGGGATTCGGACTCCAAACCTTTCGCATGGGAAGTCTGCGCTCTGCCGACTCAGCCACCTCGTCCCGGCTTTTTATAAGGGAGGTGGGCAGAAAAATGTCACACGTTCAGGTGTTCATGGTGAAGTGGTGGCTGATTAGCCATTGTTGTGGGTGGGCGTTTATAAGGAGGTGCTGGGCGTTTAACGATTGGAGGTGGGGAGACACTGTATTGTCTGTAGACTGGGGTGGGGGACCTGGGGGGATTGGTGAATAAACACAGGTGAGTGCTGATAGGCAGGGTGGAACCTGGTGATTGTATAGTATTTGTACAATGAGCATATTGGTGTATAAACACAGGTGAGTGCTGGTAGGCAGGGTGGAACATGGTGATTGTATAGTATTTGTGTAATGAGTGTATTTGTGTATAAACACAGGTGAGTGCTGGTAGGCAG
The DNA here is from genome assembly GCA_030323885.1 of Branchipolynoe longqiensis. Lineage (NCBI taxonomy): Eukaryota > Metazoa > Annelida > Polychaeta > Phyllodocida > Polynoidae > Branchipolynoe > Branchipolynoe longqiensis. Next base: position 23,770,913 of record CM059198.1, on the reverse strand, counting down.
GGTGGAACATGGTGATTGTATAGTATTTGTGTAATGAGTGTATTGGTGTATAAACACAGGTGAGTGCTGGTAGGCAGGGTGGGGCATGGTGATTGTATAGCATTTGTGTAATGAGTGTATTGGTGTATAAACACAGGTGAGTGCTGGTAGGCAGGGTGGGGCATGGTGATTGTATAGCATTTGTGTAATGAGCATATTTGTGTATAAACACAGGTGAGTGTTGGTAGGCAGGGTGGGACATGGTGATTGTATAGTATTTGTATAATGAGCGTATTGGTGTATAAACACAGGTGAATGTTGGTAGGCAGGGTGGGACATGGTGATTGTATAGTATTTGTATAATGAGCGTATTGGTGTATAAACACAGGTGAGTGCTGGTAGGCAGGGTGGGACATGGTGATTGTACAGCATTTGTGTAATGAGCATATTGGTTTATAAACACAGGTGAGTGCTGGTAGGCAGGGTGGGACATGGTGATTGTACAACATTTGTGTAATGAGCGTATTGGTATATAAACACAGGTGAGTGCTGGTAGGCAGGGTGGGACATGGTGATTGTACAGCATTTGTGTAATGAGCCTATTGCTGCATAAACACATGTGAGCGCTGGTAGGCAGGGTGGGACATGGTGATTATACAGCATTTGTGTAATGAGCGTATTGGTGTATAAACACAGGTGAGTGCTGGTAGGCAGGGTGGGGCATGGTGATTGTACAGCATTTGTGTAATGAGCGTATTGGTGTATAAACACATGTGAGCGCTGGTAGGCAGGGTGGGACATGGTGATTGTATAGCATTTGTGTAATGAGCCTATTGATGTATAAACACATGTGAGCGCTGGTAGGCAGGGTGGGACATGGTGATTATACAGCATTTGTGTAATGAGCGTATTGGTGTATAAACACAGGTGAGTGCTGGTAGGCAGGGTGGGGCATGGTGATTGTACAGCATTTGTGTAATGAGTGTATTTGTGTATAAACACAGGTGAGTGCTGGTAGGCAGGGTGGGACATGGTGATTGTACAGCATTTGTGTAATGAGTGTATTGGTGTATAAACACATACCCCTGCCATGTACCTTGTGCATCTCATTTGACTGACAGGACACCTGTTATGTCAGGACAACATTGGCCTAGATACAGAGTTATCCTTTCAAGCCAAGTTCTACTCTACATAAAATAAATAAAACAAAGACAGCAGGGAAGAAATAGTTACATAAACAAGATAGACATAACTAGATTACATAAGTAAAATAAATAAGAAGTTGGCGCCACAGGTGGCGCCATCTAGTGTCTGCAGCGAGCGCCAGTTGACATCAAAGAAGCTTGGATTCACTCACTCAAGGGGGAACCTCCCCCTGAATGTATTGGGTGTCAGTCCCCGCTGACACTCAAACACATTTGACTAAGTTGCTTTGATTTTTTGGCCCTGCACCAACAATTCTACACTGCAGACAGTATGCATGACCTTTTTACTAAAGTAAAACAAGAAACCATTTCGCCTTTTTGAGGGCAGCTGGTCTATACAACCTCATATAGTTTACTTAATAAATTCTATCAATTATTCATGAAACTTTTCCTTTTCTATGGGAATTTCTTTCCCTTGACCACAAAGATATGATTTTGAGCTTTCTAATTTAATGAGTGTCTATTGGCACATAATTGATTGCCTGCTTTTACATGTAAAAGCAATGGTTTGAACAAAAAACTAACATTTCTCGCCGTGAATATGGCCTATGCTGCAGACACGGCGTAAAGCAACCACCAATCAATCAATCAATCGATTCACTCACTCACTGACCGACTCACTCACTCACTCGGTTACTCACTCACCTATTCATCAACTCATTCCCTAACTCACTCATCCATTCATTGACTTACAAATCGACTCATTCACTAACTTGTCTCACTCCAACAAGTTCGTGGTTAGGTGCTCCAAGCCTCAGCCTCAGCGTAACCCCTAGCCTCAACCTAACCCTCACCCTCAGCCTAACCCTCAGCCTCAACCTAACCCTCAGCCTCAGCCTAACCCTCAGCCTCAACCTAACCCTCAGCCTCAGCCTAACCCTCAGCCTAACCGTCAGTCTCAGCCTAACCCTCAGCCTCAACCTAATACTCAGCCTCAGCCTAACCTTCAGTCTCAGCCTAACCCTCATCCTTAGCAAAGCCCTCAGCCTCAACCTAACTCTTAACGTTAGCCTAACCCTCAGCCTCAGCCTAACCCTCACCCTCAGCCTAACCCTCAGCCTCAACCTCAGCCTAACCCTCAGCCTCAACCTAACCCTCACCCTCAGCCTAACCCTCAGCCTCAACCTAACCCTCACCCTCAGCCTCAACCTAACCCTCAGCCTCAGCCTAACCCTCAGCCTCAACCTAACCCTCAACCTCAGCCTAACCCTCAGCCTAACCGTAAGTCTCAGCCTAACCCTCAGCCTCAACCTAACCCTCACCCTCAGCCTAACCCTCAGCCTCAACCTAACCCTCAGCCTCAACCTAACCCTCAGCCCCAACCTAACCCTAAGCCTCAGTCTAACCCTCAGCCTCAGCCTAACCCTCAGCCTAACCGTAAGTCTCAGCCTAACCCTCAGCCTCAACCTAACACTCATCCTCAGCCTAACCCTCAGTCTCAGCCTAACCCTCATCCTTAGCAAAACCCTCAGCCTCAACCTAACTCTTAACGTCAGCCTAACCCTCAGCCTCAGCCTAACCCTAATCCTCAGCCTAACCCTCAGTCTCAGCCTGACCCTTATCAGCCTCAACCTAACTCTCAACATGAGCCTAACCCTCAACCTCAGCCTAATCCTCAGCCTCAGTCTAACCCTCAGCCTCAGCCTAACCCTCAGCCCCACCCTCAGCTGTCGCGAACCACGCGCAAAGTGCGGCGGCCTTTGAGCCTACCGAACACTGCGACCCGTGTGCGGCTGGCGCGTCTAACGCGGACGGACGCGCATCAATCTGAGACCACTTCCGGCAGCTGCGACTACTGCGCATGCGCAGCGAACTGTCACGCCTGCGCGTCACGCGCCTCAGTGGTGTACGGAGCTGGCAGCCCCGCGGCGCGCGATGCCAAAAATTCGCCGACTCCCTTCACTTCACAAAAAATCAACCGATTAAAATATTTATTTGCTTGTTCTCGTTAGGCTCTAGTAGTAAGCAGGTTATTAAGACGGGAACTAGCCACGACCTATTTATGAATAACGTTATGGAATAACGTTATGGAATTCCCGTCCAATACAAGTTTATTTCACGTATGTATTTTCCTGTATTTGCCTTCTCAATGTCTCTAATATCTTAAAGATGCATACTCCGATAAACCCATCAAATTTTCAAAAAACAAAGCAGGTGTCTACATTTGAACCTATATATCTTACTTAGATATTGGTGCACTTATTAGGTATGTGTTGCTGCATAGAAAGGTGTGCTAAGTCAATTTAATATATCATCTTACCGGTAAGCATATGTAGTCAGAGTTTTGTCCAGCATTCCAAAATTAATTATCCCATGATCTACCAAAACGCGTCTGGTTCGATCGGTAGGTTTGTTGTTTGTTTGTTGTTGTTTTACATCCTAGGAACATCTAAAGTCATATCACGATGGGTACCGAATTGTGACAATGTGCACTCATTGCGACTTTATAGTGCTGTCCCACTGGGAAACCAGGCCACTGGCACCATGATCTGATATCCCACTCAGTCACATTATCCTGACACTGAGCAGACCATTCTTTGCCCTGTCCTAATAATGCAGAGAGCCTGGCTAGGAAGCAACAAGTATCAATTTTAAAGTCATTGGTTTGACTCGACCACGGTTCGAACCCACGACCCTACGATCCACCAGCACGGGAGACGGATGCTCTAACTCATTCGGCCATCCCGTCTGGTCCTCGATCGGTAAGTAGCGACCATCTCAGCATATGCTCGAGACCAGCTCTAGGACTGCTCGGAACCCATTGGGAACTGTTCCGTAATTATAGTTCAGGATATACTCTGCAGGTGTTCGGAACTGCTTTGGGAGCAGTTAAACTGCTCGGGAGTTGTTCGAGAGCAGCTCACGAGCAGTTGGGAGAGACTCGGAAGATGCTCGGGTAGGGTTCGGGAACTGTTCGGAAGTGTTCGGAGGCGCTCAAGCCGGGTTTGGGAAGTGTCTTGGAAGTGCTCGGATAGGGTTCTGGAAGCGCTCGGTACTGCTCGGGCCGGGTTCGCGAAGTGAGTGCAAGCACTCGGGTAGGGTTCGGGAAGTGCTCGGAACTGCTCCGGTAGGGTTCGGGAAGTGCTCGCGCAGTGCTCGGGAGGTGTTCGGGTTTTGTTTCGGCAATCACTAAGGCAGGGCTCTGGAAGGGTTTCGGAAGTTTCTTGGAATTCTTCGTTTAGAACTCAGGGGCTGCTCGTGAGTTCTCGGGCAGGACTCGGGAGGTACTCGTGAGTTCTCGGGCAGGGCTCGGGAGGTACTCTGGAGTTTTGGGGCTCGAAGGATGTTCAGGATCTGTTCAAGGTCTGCTTGGGATCTGCTCATGATCTGCTCGTGACCTACTCGGGATCTGCTCGGGATCTGTTCGTGGCGGTGTCGGGCAGGGCTCGGGTAGGGCTCGGGAGGTGCTCGGGAGGTGCTCGGGCAGGGCTCGGGATCTACTCGGGGAGGTGTCGGGCAGGGCTCGGGAGCAGCACTCCGCGCGCATTGCCTTCTGGGAGGCTGCAGCCAACAATTACTGTCAATTCATTAGTGCGTCTGGCGTCATCTCCCCATACCCTCCTTTAGCCTCCCCCTCCCTCCCCCCCACCCCCCCCTATCACCCCAACCACCTTCTCCCATCTCCCTTCCTCCTCCCTCAGCCCCTACCCCCTATCATCAGCTCCATCACTGCGTTTTACAAACAAAATGGCGTCCCCACAATCTTCAAATCTTAATTCTTCGAATACTTTCACGATGGTTTCAAATAGATAGCTCCTCATTATAGATTAAGGATCGGATTGCAGATCATTCAACGGAGGAGTCACTGTCGACCTGCCGTATTGGCTAGAGATATGTCGATGATTCATCATTTGATTTATTTTGCGAATGTTCACTGGTGAAATATTGGTAAGATGCGTCCAAACGTGTCATGTGAGGTGCACATGCGCAGCGTGCATTTACATTTACATACACCCCACGCACATTAACACACATGCCAAGCACACATTCACACGTCCAGGCACGGATGTGTATCCCCACATGTACATTCACACATCCTATACACATATATGAAAATACTCAGGCGTGGTGGCTGAATCGGTAGAGCGCGTGCATGTGGAAGATCGAGAGTTCAGTTCTCGGTCGAGTCAAACCAATGACTTATAAAATTGATAAGCTTCCTAGCTTGGTGCTTGGCATTAATAGGATAGGACAAGGACTGGTTAGCTCCAGCATTGACTGAGTGGAATATTAAGTCACGGTGCCGGCAACCTGATTTCAGTCAGTGACATTATCCTGACACTGAGCCAACCAGTGCTTGTCCTATTCTAATAATGCTGAACACCTGGCTAGGAAGTGACAAGTTTCAATTTTGTAGTCATTGGTTTGAGTGGACCAAAGTTCGAACACGTGAGTTCGAATCCCACGATCTACCAAAACGGGAGCGGACGCTCAACTCATTCGGCCATCCCGTCTGTTCCTCAAACCACGAATGCACATGTATGAATATACCATACACACCATGACACAACGTAAGTATTCACACACATTTGTGTCACATCAACACACCACATCAACACACGCATGCCCACATCCTACACTCATCAACACACCACACATATATCCACACATATATCAGCCATACACCACAAACACACACGGTTACACACCCCACACATCACACATATACATGCACCCACACATGCACAGACCCCCCCCCCCCCCACGCATGCACAGATCAGTCACGTACAAACCCCCACATCCACAGCCATCATGAACACACCCATGCATACACACACCCTAGACACCCTGGATGCACACACAACCATCAACACACACACCACACCTACCACAGTAAGGGCCACACAAGACAGCCTCAGAGCAGACGTTCTACATAATAACACAAACAAAACTAGCTCACAATTTAACCAAACATAAAACCACTCCCACCCACCCCCCATCTTACGCATGCGCTGTGACCAAATGCTGACCTGTTGCATTGCCAACAGAGATAGAGCAATCCTGCATTAGTTAAATTTAGATTGAAGATTAATAGCAATTGGCTTTTTTATTTTCCTTTTTTTCCCCTTCTTCTAAATATGTGCTGTTAACTGTTAGTACGCCAGTGTTCAAGCTGTGTAATGGGAGCCGGTACCCGGCAGGCACAATGCCGCCACCCGCCCCACCACCCGGCAACCAGCACTAGCGGAAAAATTAAAGCGGCCGCCTTATATTGGATGTCAGAGGGAGAGGCGGAATGGTGCACTAGCCAAGAAAAGGAGGCAGTTCTCTCCGGCGTCTGACTTTTGGCGCGCGATAAGTGTCGTCTGATATTGGTTGCTAAGATACAATACGCAGCAGACAATATTTGGCGAATTTTCACAGGGAGTATTTGACTTGGGGAGGAGGAGATGGGGTGGGGTGTCTTAGGGGTAATTTGGGAAAATCAGTGAAAATGTGTGACTAAGCAGACGATATTTAGAGAGAGCGTATTTTTTGGGGCATGCGCTATAGCTAGCCGCACAGGGTGTCGGGTAATCTCTGCAGTGTGAGTGTGTGTTGGATGGGGATGGTGATGGTGGGTTAGGAGCCGAGTGGTTGGTGGGAGGACGGGGGATGTGGAGAGGGAATGGGGAGGGGGTGGTTAGAAGGGGTGGCCTTATTACTGATGAAGTAAAAATCTGCCATTTTGATAACGCTGACTGCCGGTGGATATTGTGATAGTGTTGCTGACGGCAGTAGCAGAGTAGCACCAAGCGTGGTCTGTAGGGAAGGTCATGGTGGAGTTGGGGTGGTTATACTGTTATACTGTTATACCGTTATACTGTTATACTATATAGTAATTCTGATAGTTGTAGTGGTGCTGACGGTGGTGGGAGAAGCAGTAGTGATGGCGGTGGTGATACTGGTTGTAGTTGGGGTGCTTGTGGTTGTACTTGGGGTGCTGGTAGTAATGGTGGTGATGATAGTGGTGGTAGTTGTGATGGTAGTATTGATCGTGTCGTCGTCTTGATTGTGGTAGGGATGATGGTAGTTGTATTCGTGGTGATAGTTGTGGTAGTTGCGTTGGTAGTGTTGATGGTGATGGTTATAGTGGTTGTAGTAGTGATGGTGCCGGTGGTGGTGATGGTAGTGGTGGTGTGCTGGTAGTATTCATAATGGTAGTAGTCGTGAAATAGTTGGGTTGGTAGTATTGCTGGTGGCATTGATAGTGGTTGTAGTGGTGATACTGGTAGTGGTAGTTGTAGTGCTGGTGATAGTGCTGTTAGTTGTGTTTGTGGTTTTGCTGATGGCCGTGATAGTGGTTATAGTGGTGATACTGGTAATGGTAGTTGTAGTGGTGGTGATAGTGCTGTTAGTTGTGTTTGTGGTTTTGCTGATGGCCGTGATAGTGGTTGTAGTGGTGATACTGGTAGTGGTAGTTATAGTGCTGGTGATAGTGCTGTTAGTTGTGTTTGTGGTTTTGCTGATGGCCGTGATAGTGGTTATAGTGGTGATACTGGTAATGGTAGTTGTAGTGGTGGTGATAGTGCTGTTAGTTGTGTTTGTGGTTTTGCTGATGGCCGTGATAGTGATTGTAGTGGTGATAGTGGTAATGGTAGTTGTAGTGGTGGTGATAGTGCTGTTAGTTGTGATTGTGGTTTTGCTGATGGCGGTGATAGTGGTTGTACTTGTAGTGGTGATACTTGTAGTGGTAGTTGTAGTGGTGATGATAGTGCTGGTAGTTGTGTTTGTGGTTTTGCTGATGGCGAAGATAGTGGTTGTACTTGTAGTGGTGATCCTTGTAGTGGTAGTTGTAGTGGTGGTTATAGTGCTGTTAGTTGTGTTTGTGGTTTTGCTGATGGCGGTGATAGTGGTTGTAGTGGTGATACTGGTAGTGGTAGTTGTAGTGCTGGTGATAGTGCTGTTAGTTGTGTTTGTGGTTTTGCTGATGGCGGTGATAGTGGTTGTAGTGGGGATACTGGTAGTGGTAGTTGTAGTGGTGGTGATAGTGCTGGTGGTTGTGTTTGTGGTTTTGCTGATGGTGGTGATAGTGGTTGTAGTGATGGTAGTAGTAGCGGTGGTAGTACTCGTGGAAGTGATAGTCATGGTCGTGTGGTAATAGTGGTGGTAGTAGTTGTAGTGACTGTGATAGTGGTGGTGGTAGTTGTGGTGTGGTGGTAGAAGTCGTGTAGTAGTCGCGTTGGTAGTGTTGCTGGTGGCAGTAATAGTGATTGTAGTGGTGGTAGAGGTGGTGGCGGTTGTCTTAAAAGCGGTGGTGGTTGTGGTTTTGGTTGAGGAGTTATTGGTATTATTGGTGGAGTGGTTGTAGTAATAGTGAAGGTGATGGTTGTGGTGGCAGTGGTAGTGGTGGTGAGGTGGTAGTGGTTGTGGTGGTATTGGTAGTGGTGGTGGTGTGGTATCAGTAGTAGTAGTAGAGGTGCTAGTGGTTGTGGTGGTTTTGGTAGTGGTGGTGGTGTGGTAGCAGTAGTAGTATAGGTGGTAGTGGTTGTGGTGGTATTGGTAGTGGTGGTGGTGTGGTAGCAGTAGTAGTAGTAGAGGTGGTAATGGTTGTGGTGGTATTGGCAGTGGTGGTGGCGTGGTAGTAGTAGTAGTAGAGGTGGTAGTGGTTGTGGTGGTATTGGTAGTGGTGGTGGTGTGGTAGCAGTAGTAGTAGTATAGGTGTTGGTGGTTGTGGTGGTGTTGGCAGTGGTATTGGCGTGGTAGCAGTAGTAGTGGAGGTGGTAGTGGTTGTGGTGGTATTGGTAGTGGTGGTGGTGTGGTAGCAGTAGTATAGGTGGTAGTGGTAGTGGTGGTATTGGCAGTAGTGGTGGCGTGGTAGTAGTAGTAATAGTAGTAGTAGAGATGGTGGTTATGTTGATGGCAATGCCAGTGATACTACTAGTAGTAATGTCGGTATCGTTCAGTGTAGCAATCTGCATGTCGTCTCACACTGCCTATCACGTGACGTGCTAATTGTCACATGCTTTGCCCCAGGTCACGTGCTCTACACACAGCGCCGTCCCTGTATATACGTCAGGGATTCACGGATCAACCTCTACTCACATTAGATTCCGCTACTTCTCCCAGTATTTGATAGCGGGCTCGCTGGCTTAATAGCTAGAGCGCGGGCCTCGCGTGCGGAAGGTCGGGAGTTCGCATCCCGGTCGAGTCAAGCCAATGACTTTTAAATTGTAAAGTGTAGGTCAGATAGAGTGAGGTCGGGTAGAGTGAGGTCGGGTAGACTTGACTTTACCCAACCTGACTTTACCCGACTTGACTTTACACAACTTGACATTAACCCGACTTGACATTAACCCGACTTGACTTTAACCCGACTTGACTTTAACCCGACTTGACTTTACCCGACTTGACTTTAACCCGACTTGACTTTAACCCGACTTGACTTTAACCCGACTTGACTTTAACCCGACCTGACTTTACACCGACTTGACATTAACCCGACTTGACTTTAACCCGACTTGACTTTACCCGACTTGACTTTAACCCGACTTGACTTTACCCGACTTGACTTTAACCCGACTTGACTTTAACCCGACCTGACTTTACACCGACTTGACATAACCCGACTTGACTTTAACCCGACTTGACTTTAACCGACTTGACTTTAACCCGACTTGACTTTACCCGACTTGACTTTAACCCGACTTGACTTTAACCCGACTTGACTTTACCCGACTTGACTTTAACCCGACTTGACTTTAACCCGACTTGACTTTACCCGACTTGACATTAACCTGACTTGACTTTATCCCGACTTGACTTTACCCGACTTGACTTTACCCGACTTGACATTAACCCGACTTGACTTTAACCCGACTTGACTTTAACCCGACTTGACTTTAACCCGACTTGACTTTAACCCGACTTGACTTTAACCCGACTTGACTTTAACCCGACTTGACTTTAACCCGACTTGACTTTAACCCGACTTGACTTTAACCCGACTTGACTTGATGTAAAGTCATGTCGTGTAATGTCAGGTCGGGTAATATATATATATATATATAGACGTTTTGCTGAGTGCTGTCCGCGTCCAGTGTGTTCGCTATTTGCGTGTGAGAACTACATGCCGCCCGCTTGTACTTGCCGCCCACGCGACGCACGCGTCCTGTCTGTCCGTAGCTTTAGTCTTTTAAATGGTTTATGACCATAAGTCGTTTCATGCTTTGATTAAGATAAATAGAGACAACGATACAGCGAGTAGCTTGTATGGGATCCTCGTCATGGAAACCAGTGTCATGTGGAGACAAAAAGGGGAAATATTGCCATATTTGTTGTTATTCTGGGGCTAGCATGCTAACCGTTACATTATTCATTATATCACCCTGTCCACACCAACCAGACGGGATGGCCGAATGAGTTGAACGTCCATCTCCCGTTTTGGTAGATCATGGGATTCGAACCATGGGTTCGAACCCTGGTAGAGTCAAACCAATGATTTAAAAATTGGTACTTGTCGCTTCCTAGCCTGGTGCCCGGCATTATTAGGATAGGGCAATGACTGGTTGGGTCAGTGTCAGGATAATGTGACTGAGTGGGATATCAGGCCATGGTTCTAGCAGCCTGTTCTCCCAATGGGGCAGCACTGTAAAGTTACCATGGGTGCACACTGCCACAAGTCGGTACCTGTCCTGATAGGGCCTTAGATGTTACCAGGACGTAAACAAACTCCAACAACGAAACAACCCTGTTAACGCCTACCTGTCTATGTGGCTCCTTGGCGGAGAGGTTAGTGCTGACTACTACAAAAGTACAATACTTTGGTGCCGCGAGAATAACTAGGTCAGTTATTTAGCCTGTGAAGGGAACCGTGCCACTCATCCCCCCAGAAGCCCTCGGGCCTGAGATCCAATATCAGGCAATAACGGCTTAATATGCAGCATCGATCTACGCTGGTGGTACAGTTAATGTAATACCTGCGCCATCCCCCCACCCCCTGTCCTCCCCCCAACCCTCCACACACACTGCCTGTCTCTGTACACGTACCCTTGGGCTGTACATGTGCTTGGTGCTGCCCCCTAGTGGCAGATCTGTCCTCCCCCCCAGGTGGCGCTGTGATTAATAGGGGAAGACCGCACACAGACGCTCCATGGCTTCCATACGAGTTTAAGGACACAGTGTTTGGTTTGGTTGTTGGAATTTTACGTCCTGGCAACATCTAAGGTCATATCAGGATGGGTACCGACTTGTGACAGTGCGCACTAATGGTGACTTTATAGTGCTGTCCCACTGGGAAATCAGGCTGCCACCACCATGACCCAATATCCCACTCAGACACATTATCCTGATACTGAGCTATCCAGTCCTTGACCTGTCTTATTAATGCTGAGTGCCTGGCTAGGAAGCAACAAGTATAAATTTTGTAAGTCGTTGGTTTGACTCGATCGGGAATTGAACTCCCGAACTCCCGCACGGGAGGCCTGCGCTCTACCGATTTGAAAACATTATTATTTAGTTTGTTTTTGTTCTTCTTGACATTGCCATCTGTTTGTTTGTTGACAGTATTTTACGAAGAGTTCTTGCACAAAACGCTGTAAACGCCAATCCAAAAATTGAATTTTTCTTGTGATGAAGTGGTTATGGAGCAATTAACTAATTATGAACTAAAATTAACTAAAGCTTCCTTCTCTCTTTCCTTCCCCCGCCCCTCCCCCATCTCCCCTCCTTCCTCTCTGCCATCTCCACCCCTCTCCCCTCTCTCCCTCTCTCTCCCTCCCTCTTCCTCCCTCTCCACTCCTTCCTCCTTCCTCTACCACCCTCTCCCTCTCATTGCACATCAAACAAGGCTGTGTTAAATTAACGATGGCCTCCCACTCGTATCTCAGCCAGCTCCACACATATCCATCAAGATGGCCGAGCTGCCATCTCCTCCACCTTCCGCTTGGGGGCGCTGCTCTAAATAAGCAGCACATCACCAGCCGTCATTGTCGCATGGCGCAGCGTCTGCCATTATCACATTCAACAGTGACTTTAAGCCATCGTCTGCTCTGATGACAACATGTCGTCTGCTTCCAACAAACCGAGCTGCGTCGACGCTCGCCCACACGTTGCTTGGTTTCAAATTAGAAGGAAAGAGGACACATAATCGGTGCATTAACTGATTGTTGTCCGCTGCTAAGTAATACGTAGTAATACATCACTTCTAAGCTTCAAGAGTTAGCAACCACCCATCCAATATAAGGATTCTATAAAACCAAGATGTCCACCATTGGTGGATTTGACGATTGCCGTCTGCTGCTAATCATAGTAATCCATCACTTCCGAGCTACCAGAGTTAGCAACGCCCCAACCTTTTCTATATAAGGATTCTATAAAACCAAGATGTCTGCCATGCTTGGTGGATTTGATGATTGTCGTCTGCTGCTAATCATAGTAATCTGTCACTTCCAAGCTACCAGAGTTAGCCACGCCCCAACCTATTCTATATAAGGATTTTATAAAACCAAGATGTCCGCCATGCTTTGTGGATTTGATGATTGTCATCGGCTGCTAATCATAGTAATCCGTCACTTCCGAGCTACCAGAGTTAGCCATGCCCCAACCTATTCTATATAAGGATTCTATAAAACCAAGATGTCCGCCATGCTTTGTGGATCTGATGATTGTCGTCTGCTGCTGAGATACCGACGCTGGTGTTAAGTGGTAACAACCCAGCCACTAGAGCCATAATTGATTAATCAACTCGGGTCAGCCGAGTAACTTGTTGGCGCATGCGCACATCCTACAGACTCGGGTCGAATAATCAAATGCGCTTCTCCATACTCGGGGTGGAAAAAATGGTGGCTTAATCCAAAACTTTTTTTTTTTTAATAACCGATAAAACTACAGCAAAATAGGATTTAAAGTATTTTATGATGGCATAGTTTAGTTATATTTCCATTTAATTAATCTAGGTTGTTAAAAAAAAAACCATGTATGACTGGTACTGGTAGCTGTTATCCTGCAGGACGGTACCAGCGCAAATGTGATGTCATGCTCGTAGCCAACCCCAGCCAAGAGGTGGGTTACTGGGGTCGGATCGTTTTGCACACAGCACGTGTATTTATCGACTCCACTCACGGTGTTCGATTTGAAATTCTGCCGACTCGGGTCACCCGTGTCACCCGGGTCGTGTTAATCGATTACGGCCTAGTAGGGCCTTGAGTTGTGTTCGATACCGCTACATCACTGCACACTGATACTGTGACTTACAACAAGTGGTTTGTTTGTTGTTGTTTTATGTCCTGGAAACACCTAAGTTCATATCAGGACAGGTACCGACTTGGGACAGTGCGCACTCATGGTGACTTTATAGTGCTGCCCCACTGGGAGACCAGGCCACCAGCACCATTACCTGATATCACTATTATCAGACTCAGTCACATTATCCTGACACTGAACCAACCAGTCCTTGCCCTATCCTAATAATGCTGAGCGCCTGGCTAGAAAGCGACAAGTATCATCGATTTGACTCGACCAGTGGTAATTTATCTGTTTTGGGATATTTGCTGGCACAACAACGCAATTGACTCCCCTCAACTCCCCTCAAGTGTCACAGACCCGGGCTCTTAGTTCTTATTTACTCATATATTATACAACCTATACTACATACTTGTATGTGTTCATATATATATACAGTATAACCCTGTTAAACCAAACTTGAAGGGACCCTAGCAATATGTTTGGATTAACCGTTGTTGTTTGGATTAATCATTGGTTTAACCGAGCTTTGGCTTTGACTTTGAGTAAGCGTCTATTGCACATGTAATTAATATACGACGATGTATGTGGACACTTAGATTTTTTTGTTATGTATGTACAGTATAACCCCTTTAAACCAAGCTCGGTTAAACCAAACGATCGGTTAATCCAAACTTTTTTCGGCGGCCCGGCAATATACTACCATTTATCATATAAAAATGTCAGTGGGGTCTCAGATGACCTTATAACCACATGAAGGTTTCGTTTAACCATACCAGAGTGGCCTGGGGTCCGACAAGTTTGTTTGGATTAACCGATAACTTGGATTAACCGACTTTGGTTGAACCAACTTTTTTATATGATAAATGGTAGTATTTTGCTGGGCCGCCGAAAAAAGTTTGGATTAACCTATTGTTTGGTTTAACCGAGCTTGGTTTAGCGGGGTTGTACTGTATATCTAGCAGTAGGAGGCAATAACCGATGTAACTATTATATTGTTCTCAGTTCCGTTTCGCGTGTAACCAGTATTTGTCAATCAGTGCCTCGGCGCTGACAACAAGTAATTCACTTTTTTAACCCATAAAAAAGTCCCCAGCTGGTCTAGTAATCACGGAAGAGTGTGCCACAGAGCCGGCTTTCTGCAAACAGGGTGAACCGGAGGGACACGTAGGCTTTAGAACCTGATACCTGACAGGCATTACAGTGCTGCATTCTATTCAACAAAGATGGCCGTCTTTATCGCAATTACATAATTGCAGTTTATGCCACAGAGCCGGCTTTCTGCAAACAGGGTGAACTGGAGGGACACGTAGGCTTTAGAACCTGATACCTGACAGGCGTTACAGTGCTGCATTCTATTCAACAAAGATGGCCGTCTTTATCGCAATTACATAATTGCAGTTTATGCCACAGAGCCGGCTTTCTGCAAACAGGGTGAACCGGAGGGACACGTAGGCTTTAGAACCTGATACCTGACAGGCGTTACAGTGCTGCATTCTATTCAACAAAGACGGCCGTCTTTATCGCAATTACATAATTGCAGTTTATGCCACAGAGCCGGCTTTCTGCAAACAGGGTGAACCGGAGGGACACGTAGGCTTTAGAACCTGATACCTGACAGGCATTACAGTGCTGCATTCTATTCAACGAAGATGGCCATCTTTATCGCAATTACATAATTGCAGCTTATGCATTTGGGTTAAAAAAATGAAGTAAATTCGACGCCCGCTTCCGATTCCAGGATGTTGTGGGTTCGATTCCCAGTCGAGTCAAGCCGAAAACTTACAACGGTTGTTACTTGTCGCTTCCCTTGTCTGACTCTCGGCATTATTAGTAAAGGGCCACCGCTTCCCATTCTAGGAGGGTGTGGGTTCGGTTCCAGGTCGAGTCAAACCAAAGATTTACAAAAGGTGACGCTTGTCACTTCACTTGCCTGACTTTCGGTATAGTGCAATGATTGATTGGTGGGTCCGGGTCCAGATAATACCACTGAGTGGGATATTGCATTATGGTACCGGCAACGTGGTATCTCAGTAGGGCAACGCTGTGAAGTGCCCATTTGAAGTGAGGCACGATAACTACTCGGGTACATGCCCTGATAGATATGACTTTAGATGCTGCAAAGGCGCAAAACCCCAATAGACAGAAGCAATCGGCGCATGGTCAGGCGTCTCTTTCCGCACAAAGACTTTGCTTTTCGCGCTAAGATGAGCGCCCGCGTCCCTGATTCCGGCAGACAGACGAGGATCAATCAATTAGCCCCAATCGGCAACTTCCTTTGAGTGTCGCAAAAAGAACTGTCGGAAAATAAAAAATAAACCGGCCGGAAACAAGCTCCCGGAAGTCAGAATTAATCCCATCCGGGTCGCGCAAACGCCCGTCACTGACCCTCATATGGGTGAGTGGGTGGGTGTGGGGGTGGGTGTGGTTGTGGGGGTGGGTGTCGGTTGGGTTAGGTGGAATCGCAGTGTTGCAATTCGCTGTTCAATTTTCGCAAAGATAATCAAATGAAGGAAGGAGGAAATTCTTTTTTAAAGTAAGAGAATTATTACATTAAGCATGATTACTTTACTCTCCTCGTCTTTAGCTCAAAATGGCGGTGGCGAAGTCCGTTTACTGCCACAAGTAAGGATATTTCTCCGAAAGAAAAATAAAATCATTCAGCAATTTAAAAGAAGAGCAGATATTTACTGCTGATGAATTTCCTCAATTAAAGGTGCATACTCCGATGAATGCATAACATTTTCGAAAGCAACGCACTGATCTATATTTGATTCCAACTTGGATTCTTTTGCACTTGTTAAACATGTATTGGTGCATGTAATGCCTGGTACACACCTACCGTTTGTGCGCACACACCTACCGTATACGATCGAAAACTGCCCGTTTCGCCCACAAAAATCGCTTGGTGTGCGCTCCCCGCGCACACCTAGCGATTGCGATTCACGTATAAAACTCAGTTTTTAGGGCTAAAAGAGCCCGTTTACGATTGCGATTCGCGATTCGAAAAATGAATCGGCCCGTTTTCAGTTTTAAGCGGGTCGGGTCGAGTCGCGAGTTTTAGTGCGCGAATCATAAACGGGAGGTGTGTACTAGGCATAAGGTATACTAAGTCATTTTAATAGAACCCATCAGTGCTGGAGCCTGTGATGTCCTGCATTGAATGTACAATCTAAGTTCGAACCCTGGTCGAGTCAAACCAATGACTTAAAAATTGATACTTGTCACTTCCTAGCCAGGCGCTTGGCATTATTAGGACAGGGCAAGGACTGGTGTGCTCAGTGTCAGGATAATGTGACGGAGTGGGATACCAGGTCATGGTGCCGGCGGGCTGGTTTCCCAGTGGGACAGCACTATAAAGTCGCCATGAGTGCGCACTGTCACAAGTCGGCACCCGTCCTGATATGACCTTAGATGTTGCTAGAATGTAAAACAACAACAAACAAACAAACAAATTATCTTAGGATATTTTCTCTGCGGAAAATAAAAGTCACTTTAAACAAAAGCAAATAGCTCATAATAATTAATCTAATATATATATATATACATTTTCTAATATATATGTCAGAAACTCAAAACCACCTGATAATGGAACTCAAAATTTGTGATTTTATGGTAAAATATGTGTCCACAAGAAAGAGTCGGGAACCCGATACAACGTCATAAGGAGACGCTACGTGGTACTTTGGGACGCTGCGAGGGGAAGGGGGCCACTGCACATAAAGTTCACCGGTGATTTCCGATGAAAATTCGCCGGGCTCTCATACAGAGTGACTGACTCACAATACCTAATATTTGGTGACTTGTGGGTGATTTATCTCGGAAAGGGAATACTGAACCACTCAACATCATCACCCTACTGGGTGATTCACACACTGCACCGACTCACCCTTAAACCCCCCTCACCACCCACACTAACCCCCCCCCCCACCCACCCCCACGCCCCCCACACAAGCGAATCACCCAAGAAGGTCAGGGTAACTGTCCCAAAATTCAAAATGGAAAAAAAAAACATTCTTCTGGAATATGGTCCTCTGGTCCCCGAGGAAGGACCTAAGCTGGGACCTGGTGTGTTTACATGACCGGAAGTGGGGAAATGGTCCGACGCAGCCCTATCCTTCACGATAGGGGATACTCTAGTTTCACTTGAACCCGGAAGCACGTGATTCCTCAAGACCAACCCTTGTAGGGCTGGTATATTTTATGTAAATAAAGTTCATTCATTGAATAAAGTCTTTTGTCCGCGCTTTGGCACTGGTCTTCTGACCATGTGACAATGCAGTTATTTACAACATATGTATATATAATCTGATCTTGCCATCAGTAGCTAGTACAACTGAACTGAAATGGCAATTTTATCCACTTCAAGACTTACATAATATTAGGGTATAGTTTGAAAAATTACATATGTGATAGACATTATATGCTGTAGTACATATTGCCATTAAGCTAAAGGTTTATTCTACATTAGATAAAATATCATTTTCTGTAAGTATAAATTCAGGTATACATGTATATATGCATGAATGTATGTAAATATGAATATAATGTATATATTAATATAGGTATGTACGTTTTGAGTTCCACAAGCTCACGTGGTCGTCGAATCAATAAGAACACTGCCTCCATTGCGGAAAGTCCTGGGTTCTAATCCCGGCCGAGTTGTTGTTGAAGATTTATACTGCCTATCATGGATAAGCCTGAACAGGCTTGTTTTCACCATTAGACAGTTTGTCGATAGAAAGCCCGAGCCTACACTTTTACCGACCCAAGGGATTTTTAACCTCCCACACCACATAGACATGGTATGAGAGCAACTGGCCTTTGATGACGCTGTAAGTTATACACAGCGGTGGAAATCCAAATAGGCAGAGATGGGGGCACGGGGAATCGAACCACCAACCTTCAGATTAGGAGTCCGACCTAGAAAAAAGTCAGACACTCTAACCACTCCGCCACAAGTGAAACCATTCACTTACCAAATTGATTCTTATTGCAACCTAGCCTGGCGTTTGGCATTACCAGGGTCGGACAAGGACCGGTTAATTCAGTATCGGGATAATGTGACTGAGTGGGATAGTAGCAATGATACCGGTGGCCCGTTCTCTCAGTGGGACAGCATTATAAAGTTGCCATGACTGCGCATTGTCAGAAGTCAATAGTGTTAACATGACCATGTGTGTTGCTAGGACGCAAACCCCCCAGCTCCCCACTCCCACCACGTGACCGTCGTTGCCGCCCAGATATGGAGGGCCGATTCTGGTCACCCACAGCCTGACCAGACGGAATGGCCTAATGAGTTGAGCACCCGCTTCCCATGTGGAAGGTCATTGGTTCAAACCTTGACCGAGTCAAACCAACAAATATCAAATTAATAATAGCCACTACCAAGCCTGGGTGCCAAGCATCACTGGTATAGACCAAGGAGCAGCGGAATGAGGGATACAAATTGTCCACCATTCGTCCAACCTAATCAACGGATGTAACAATGATACAAAATAAACCCGAAAGAAATAGTAACCATAGTAACCCCTTGACCCGTGTGTGTATGCAGCAGAACCCACTGTTGCTCGACCACACACACATTGAAACCTGCGCACTCCTCCTTATATAACCGGGCGCGGTGGCCGAATTGGTAGAGCGTGGGCCTCGTGTGCGGAAGATCGGGACTCTGATTCCCGGTCGAGTCAAACCAATGACTTATAACATTGATACTTGTTGCTTCCTAGCCTGGCGCCCGGCATTAATAGGATAGGGCAAAGACTGGTTTAGTCGGTGTCAGGATAACCTCACTGAGTGGGATATCGGGTCATGGTGCCGGCAGCCTGATTTCCCATTGGGGCAGCACCATGAAGTCGCCATGAATGTGCAGTCACAATTCGGTACCTGTCCTCATATGACCTTAGATGTTGTCAGGACGTAAAACTCTAACAACCAACGTCCTGTACCGGGCCTAAGTGGAGGGAGGGTAAGAGGTGGGAAGGGGGGCATCAACAAGGTCAATAGCCACACTGCATCAATTTTCTGAATTGCTGCAGTGTGCCTCGCCCCCACCAAATCAATGATTAGGGTTGAGTGGCCAGCAGCTTTGGTACCTCGGAAGTCACGTGTTCAATCGAATAAACCGAAAGCTATTCTCACTTCTCACTTTAATTTGATAACAGAGTGCCACAGATTGTAGTATTTACTCTCAAACTGGGCTTACTTCTCTTATTTATTCTCACTTATTGCTTGTTTGGGTGTTGGAGTTTACGTAAGGTCATATCAGGATGGATACCGACTTGTGGCAGTGCACATGCACGGCAACTTTATAGTGCTACCCCACTGGGAAATCAGGCCACCCGCAACATGACCCAATATCCCACTCAGTCCCATTATCCTGACACTGAGCTAACCAGTCCTTGCCCCATCCTATTAATGCCGAGCGCTAGGCTAGGAAGTGACAAGTATCGATTTTATAAGTCATAAGTGGTTTGACTCAACTGGGAACCGAATTCCCGATCTCCTGCACGCGAGGCCCACGCTCTACCGATTTGGCCACCATGTCCGGTCTGACTTATTTATTTACTTATTTGAACTAAAATAAGGAACTTTCGAAAAATCGATCTAATATATTTACATTAGAAAAATTACCAGATAATTCAAAACCATCAGACTATGCAATTGTTAGGCTACTTTCGGATGGAATCGCCGTTCCTTTGTTAGTAGAACAGTTCCCCTGGTGGCAGCAATGATTGGTAATGACGTCATCAGCAGATGCCAGGCGGCGCCACCTACATGGCGACTTTCATCTGTCAGCGGGCAAAACGAGCATAGAGGAGGCGAATGAAAGCGAGGCTGGTCAGTCGTTACCGTTTCCCAGCTTTCCAGGAGTACCAGCGCAACCCAGTATAAACTCACGCACCCAGAACCCTCCTGCTGCGTCTTCTGTTTCGACCAATCACAGCGTTCCCCTCCCAAACCACACTTTTTTGGGGTTACATTATTTGAATAAAGTTGCATAGTCCGATGGTTTTGAGCTGCTGTCACTTTTCTGAGATAAATATAATTATTAATCTGATTGTTATAATCTACAATACTTTTTTGTGTGTTCTTTTTTTTGTGGGTAAAGTATTTATTCATCTGAATATGACATTTGTCAACGCTGGAGCACTGGTCTTCCGGCCATCGTACGATTGGAATTGACAGTCTATATAATCTAAGTTTGATCAGTGCTGTATTAGTTACACCGCCGATCCTGTAGAATTAAGGGAGTGGCTCCTGCTGTATAATGTACAGTCACTGTAGTTCATGCAAAAATGGGGAGCAGCACCGAGTAGAAGAAAAACTACTGTTTATTTTAAAAGGCAAAGGTTTGAAATATTTGAAGTGCAAACATGTCACATGCCAAAACTCTGACACCATAGGCTTTAGCATTAACACGTTCTCTTAAATTGCTTCACCATTCATTTACATTTAGCAAGAAATGTTTAACAGGGATGAAAGTGGTCTCTGGAAAAAAAAGCGGAAATGCTGATATTCTCCCATAGGTTTAGCATTGTCAGGGAATCGCGGAAAAATACCGGAAGTCAGGTTTCAACTAGCCTTGTTGTGATTACATTATCGCCCATATCTAACAGTTTCTTGCTTAGGTTTTATGTTCTAACTACATCTAAGGTCATATAAGAATGGGATTCGAACCACCCAACTGTTGTCATATACATCCCATCTTTTAGAATTTTGTTTAACGTTAATCGGTGGATATAAGAAACCACACCAGCGAAACGGCGGAGGTCTTTCATCTCTGGTTTAATAAGTGCATCAGTATCTAAGTTAGATATGTAGAAACATTTCTAGATAATTGTTTGGGTTTTGAAAATTTGATGCTTCATCGGACTTTGCAGCTTTAAGCAAGGGATGTTTCACACTGCTTGTACATACATATCGGAAGTGGCATTATATTTAATGTAGAGTCATTGTTAGCATACTGCTTTTAGAACTCAATTCAGAAACAAATATAGAGCAGAAAGTCTGTAAAGTTTGACCATCAGCAAGCATGGTTTATAGTAACTAAATGATTGGGCAGTTGCTGAATGATGAGGTTGAGAGAGGCATTAACTCCACTTCCACAAGTCTAACTAAACACGCCGGGACTCAGCTTCAGTAACAAGGAATACACGATTCCATAAATCACTATCGGTTGTCTTTTTCTTGAAGATTTATACTGCCTATCATGGATAAGTCTGAATAAACTTGTTTTCACCATTAGACAGTTGGTCAATAGAAAGCCCAAGCTTACACTTTTACCGACCCAAGAGATTTTGAACCTCCCGCACTACATAGAATGATACGAGACCAACTGGCCTTCGATGACACTGTATACACAGCAGTGGAAATCCAAATTGGCAGAGGTGATGGCATGGGGAATCAAACCACCGACCTTCAGATTAGGAGTCCGACCTAGAAAAAAAACCCAGACAATCTAACCACTCCGCGACACAGAACACCGGTTGTATATATAATATTAATATCACCAGAGCAAGTGCGAATTCATCATGATAAGCTTTTGATCGAATAAGCTTTTGATCAAACTGATGACAGAGAGAACAGGGAAGATTCTCACAGTGTGCATCTGGTCCTCTCTCACCGGGTGCTGATTCATTAAGACAGCTTCAGCCTTGACGCGTATGATTAGCATTAGCGGACACAGAGCGGCTCTGTTTGTTCACATTGCGCATGCGCAGAGCCAGCTTCACAGATATGCACCCCCGTGTGACAGAGACATCACAGGTGGGTCGGCTATTGTAGCCCGACTTGTTCTGCCTCTCCGTCTTCTGATATCACCTGAGATGTTGTAAGGATGTAAAACCCCCAACAACAGATGAGCATCTTCCAAAGACATAAACTCCATTAGCTTTCTACTGATGTCATATATTTATCCTTTGTTTACCTTGTAGCCATGTACTGATAAGTGCACTGGTCACAGACCTACATGTCAACACTATATATGTATGTATGTGTGTATGTGTGTATGTGTGTATGTGTGTATGTGTGTCATTGCCGGGTACATGGCAAATGGTTAGTAAGTAAAATGCATGGATAAATAACCAACCAACCAATCTGGAGCGGGATGGCCGAATGAGTTGAGCGTCCGTATCCCATTCTGGTAGATCGTGGGATCGTGGGTTCGAACCCTGATCGAGTCAAATCAATGACTTAAAAATGTATACTTGTTGCTTCCTAGCCTGGCACTCGGCAATATTAGGATAGGGCAAGGGGGAGGGCGGGGGGAGGGGGGGAGGGGGGGAGCTGGGAGGTGGGGAAGGAAAAAGGCAGCCTAAGAGCCCAACCACAGTCCTCTGAGAGGCTGGGTGGTTGGTGTAGTTTTACGCCCCAGTAAGACCCTAGGCCATACCGGAACGTGCACCGACTTGTGACAGCGTGCACTCATGGTGACTTTATAGTGCTGCCCCACTGGGAAATAAGCCCACCGGTACCATGACCTGATGTCGCACACAGTCACATTATCCTGACACTGTGCGCCCAGTCCCTGTCCTGACCTCATAACGGCAAGCGCCGAGCAGCAACAGGTACACTAGGTTAGAGCAATGATTGGTTAGGATAATGTGACTGAGTGGGAAATCGGATCATGTTATCAGCGACCTGGCCTGGACAGTGGGGCAGCACTATAAAGTCACCATGAATGCGCACTACCATAAATCGGTACCCGTCCTGATATGACCATATATGTTGCTAGGATGTAAAACCCCAA
Source organism: Branchipolynoe longqiensis (assembly GCA_030323885.1). Lineage (NCBI taxonomy): Eukaryota > Metazoa > Annelida > Polychaeta > Phyllodocida > Polynoidae > Branchipolynoe > Branchipolynoe longqiensis. The sequence goes on along the minus strand of CM059198.1, from coordinate 23,747,816 downwards.
CAAACAAAGAAACAAACTCCCGCTTCTCCTGAGTGGAAAGCAGTATATGAAAAGTGCTGGCTATTTCAGGTTGTGAAATTTTCATATTGCAAGTAGTGCATGTAAATGTCACCCGGCATGTGGGTTCATTCTGCGCTGTGGTGAAAGCAGTGTAGGAAAATGAGAGTCAGGCGAAATGGCAACTTGAAATACCAACAAAGCTTATGACTCTGATCGATATTTTGTTTTATTTTGTTTCCAAGAACTGAGAAATACTTCACACGTACAAACAACTCAATTCCACTCTCTTCAACCAATACTCGTCTATCTCACCCGTGTGGTCCTGCTCCTTCTTCACTGTTCCCCGTCCTGATATGACCTTAGATGTTGCTAGGATGTAAAACAACAACAAACAAACAATCTTCACTGTTTTGGTCTCATGCTCCAATTGTACTCTCCCCCTCCCCCCCTCCCAGTCCAGCCTTATATCTAGCTTGACCACTCTCCAAGCACCAGCCTACCTTGACCACTGTCCAGCTGCAGATCAGCCTCTCCTTGGCCTGTCTCCATGCTCTACTGCCCGGCAGCCCCTCTTACACACAATTCACCTACGGATGCACTACCTGGTACATCCGTTTTACAGTATTTTCCCCCTTCCCACTAGGACATACACAGTGGTCTAAATTATTTCTCCTTGCTACATACATGCTTTTACTGGTTCTTGACCCCTTAATATTTAACCAGCCTAACTTAATCTACCTTTTATTTTCCTTTCCAATATACTAGAAATATCCTTCCTGCACCATAACTTTTAATATTACACCCGTATTTGATAACTGTCGACTCTAAGCCTTAAATCCACATAATTTTACAAACTGTTTATAATGATGCATGCACTTTTAAAATTAGGGTCATTCTCTAAAATTGGGCACTAAGGTGTGACATGGAAATCAAAAGTGAAAATCTTCCAAATAATAGCAGAATCCATGTTTCTATAAAGGTTGGCATGTTGTGCAGATGCTAGAGTTGAACAAAAAATAGATTTCACTTTTTGATTTAGATATTATACAAATTGAGCGATACGTTAATATTACTCATGTAACATGAAAACCAAAGACACATCCAGAACATCAGTTTAACATACACAACAAAGTCAAACAAGATTTTATTGTTTACAATTAAGCAAACAATGTTCTGTCTTACACCAAAAGAAATGCTGAAAAAAAAGTTGAAAAAAAGTTTGGCTAAATGCTTGGTGTCAATATTAAAATTTTCACATTTTCACTCTAGTACAAAATCATAGAAGTTTAATTTATATATTTTTGTGTGGAATAGATTCAATAAATGTTGCACTGCTAACATACCTAATAGACAGAGGCTGGTATAATTATTTGACTTGCTATAAATAAAAGAAAGACTTAATTATCAGCATTGTAACGTGGAGACCACATATGTGGTGCCCGGTTTGGGATAATAACCCATGATACGTGACGAAGGAGGAGAGAAGGCAGGAGTTGGAATAAGAAATGGTGTCCGTGCAGGGAGGGTGAGTTGAGGCGAGTGGCTAAGAGCAGCTGGGCGGCTGGTTATAAGGGCCGAGACAGAAGAGGGGTGGGGGGGGGGGGCGGAGGGTGTTATGTCAGCGTCCCAACGGCCGCTGGAGGGAGACAGATAGGGGGGGGGGGGTCCTCCTCCCTGGCCACGAATCAAACGCAATGCGAGCATTACGACCATACCAACGAGAGGTAACCATAACTAGACAAGAAACTTAACTAAATTAAGCTCTCATTAGAAATCACCACTCATGTTTTCACTCCAAATATATCCAAATTTAACCCTATAAAATAAAAATAAAAATTACTTGAAATTAAGGTAAAGTAGGTAATAATGAAACTAGTAATTTTGCATGTTTTCAAATCAACTATCACCAAATTTAACCCTTTAAAATAAAAGTTAAATTCCAACTGAAATAAAGTACAAAAATAAGAATCCATGTAATATATATTTATCCTTTAAAAAAGAAAATATTGGAGAAATTTGAAAACATGAGATTCTCCAGCTTAAAGTTGCATAGTCAGATAGTTTTGAGTTTCCGCCACTTTTCTGAGATGAATATATTGAAATGATTATTAAAATCTATATTACTTTAGTTTGAAGCAACTTTTACCTTAAATGGCTAAGTTTTGAAACAGTTGAAGTGCAAGCATGTAAAAGTAATCTTGGCAAGCATACCAAAAACACGAGCATCATAGGCTTCAGCAGGAACAGATTCTATTAAATTGACTCAGTATTCCCGTCTGTGTGGCAACAAATGTTTAATAAGCGCATCAGTATCTAAGTTAGATATGAAGAATCAATTCTAGATAATTGTTTTGGTTTTGAAAATGTGATGCTTCATCGGACTATGCAGCTTTAAGTTTAAATGTGAGTGGCACTCCCACTGCGTTTAACAACCCTTTAGCTACTTCCGCTGGGGAACCCAACAATCAAAGTGAAATTCAAGTAAGATGACATCACTTGGAGCATTAGGCTGGCCTTGTAGTGCACATCAAAGTCTGCGCCAACATCTTCCAACGCTCAGATTTTAGTCCGCCACATTTTACTTTTTTTGTTAGTCCAACAAGCATGTATTACATCACTCATTATAAAATCCCCCCCCCCCCCCCACGTCCCCAATCCCCAATCCTCAGCCCACAGGTCCTTCCCAGCCGCAGCCCTTCCTTGCTCCCTCCCTCCTCCCCCCACACTCCTCCCCCTCCCCTCCTCCCCCTCCCCTCTCCTCTCTCCCCTCCTTCCGCCCCCTCCCGCCCCCAAAGCCCAAACCTCCGCCCACAAGTCCTTCCCAGCCACAGCCCTTCTTTGTTCCCTCCCTCCTTCCCTCCCCTTCCCTCCCTCCTCCCCTCCCTGCACCTCCTCCCTCCCTCCCCCACCCTGTACCCATCCGAGCCCACCCACAACTCCCTGCTGTTTGCACCATTCCCCCCAAACCCACTGTATCACTACGCTCGTGGTGACAGAGTGGAGGGACTATGTTTTTGGCAGGCCTGAGAACGCCGCGTCGCCCGTCCACAAGTAGTGCACGTCGCTAGATTAAAGCCTCACTTCCGGCAGCGCATGACAGGAAGTTGGCTTCGTCGTGCCGCCTAGCGGCGAGATGAAAGACTAAGCGAACGGCTGAAATATGTTGTTGCACTAAGCAATTACCATCAGAAATTACCGGACGCGGTGGCCGAATCGATACAGCGCAAGTTTCCCGTGCGGAAGGTCGGAAGTTCAAATCAATGACTTACAAAATTGGTACCTGTCGCTTCCTAGCCTCATGCTTGGCATTAATAGGATAGGGCAAGGGCTGGTTAGTTCAGTGTCAGGATAATGTGACTGAGTCGGATATCAGGCCATGGTGCTGGTGACCTGATTTCCCAGTGGGGCAGCACTATATAGTCACCATGAGTGCGCACTGTCATAAGTCGGTACCCATCCTGATATAACCTTAGATGTTCCCAGGATGTAAGACCTCCAACAACCAACCAACCATCAGACATTTCTCTCGACGATCCTCATTCCTCATTCCTTATTCCTCAAATTAAATATAAAAGGTTAAAACAGAGTTTAAGAAAATTAAATTATTAAAACGAAGAAGATTGTTACTGTTAGATATTGCACAAGAAAGTAATTAGGAGAACATATATAGGGTAATTAGGAGTCCATAACCATTATTTATTGCTTATCTGTTAATGGACCCTATATGAATCCATATTTTTGGCTGGAAACGCAATAAATTGTTACAATAGGGTGGATCTAAGTTCTGCACAAGCGTATACAGTAAAACCTCCCTAACTGACCACCTCCACAGATCGACCACTCCCCTATATCGATTGCTTTATTTGGGTCCCACCAATATCATTGTAACCATCTTCTAACTCCCTAATCCGAGCACCTCCCTAAATGGACCACCTAAGGTCGGTCCCAAGGTCGGTCCATTTAGAGAGGTGCTACTGTATTCGGGCTTATGCCCAGAAATACATACATATAAACAATACATATATATATTAATGCATGTATACACCCTTAATAGCTGATGTCTACTTTTTGTTCTGGGGGTCGTCAAAGACCCTATAATACTAAGACGGCTCACTCCCTATCTCTCCCATGGTAATGTAAATTTCGCAGTGCCACCTTGTGGTGGGTTTGATCAGCCCGGCTGCTGGTTGGTGTTTCACATGTAAACACATACAATTATATTATACATGAGATAGGTAAGTATGAATACACATCAATATGAAATTGCTATGAACAAATACACATCATCAGCATCATCATCATCATCATCGCCATCATCAAACATCTTTCACATTCACATATACATTTATACATATAATATAGCAACTGTTTAACCAAGAGAACAGCCAGCACACCAAGTGGTGGGTTTGATCATTTTGATTACACAGTACATTCCGAGTGAGCCGTCTTAGTATTATATGGTCTTTGGGGTCGTTAAACAAACAAACAAAACATTTATGCATATGTACACACGAGTTTATGCACAGAATATATATATATATGTGTGTGTATATACATATATATATATATGTACAGGCATAAGGGATAACAGGTATATTATTATATATTATTATATTATATATATGGATCTATATCTCGATGGACATATCCATACAATACATCCATATGTGTGATGTATAACGTATTAATCGAGTATTATAAAAATACGAAGGGAATTGTTTCCATTATATATATATATAAATTACTATATATTATCGTTATTACCATTGTTATACTCCATAATAGATCAATATATATATATTTATTTATACATGGATATATTATATGGATATGCCCTTTGAGACACTAGATAAAGCTCGATATGGTGATTTGAGGAATTCGATGTGAAAATCGCTAATAAAGCTTGCCACGGGGGACAGTTGGTCGTCGGTTTAATGGACATTAACTATTTAGTCAAGTCGATGGGTGCATCTGTGCACGTCGACGAACGTCATGTTCAGTTAGAGGCTGGGAACGCCACAATGGATGCTGTGAAACTGCCATTGAAATATTTACGGCTATTATAAATGCAGCGGAAGCCTGTTCCAATGAGGACTGACGGCTTTTAAATTGTCGTCTGCTCTCGAAAAGCGCTAGTGCCGTCTGCTCTCGACAAGTGCTAGTGGCGTCTGCTGTCTATGCAAATGTTGTCTGCTGTCCTGCAAATGTCATCTGCTCTCTCTGTAAATGTCATTTGCTCTCTCTGCAAATGTCGTCTGCTCTCTCTGCAAATGTTGTCTGCTGTCTTACAAATGTTGTCTGCTCTCTTTGCAAATGTTGTCTGCTTTTTGCAAATGTTGTCTGCTGTCCTGCAAGTGCCATCTGCTCTCTTTGCAAATGTTGTATGCTTTCTCTGCAAATTTCGTCTGCTGTCCTGCAAATGTTATCTGCTCTCCCTGAAAATGTTGTCTGCTCTCTCTGCAAATGATGTCTGCTCTCTTTGCAAATGTTGTCTGCTGTCCTGCAAATGTTGTCTTCTAATTACATATCTCATCTGAGATGTGCTCTCCACAAGTGTCATCTGCTCTCGACAAATGTCATCTGTTATTTTGCAAATGTTGTCTGTTTTTTTGCAAATACCGTCTGAACTCCGCAACTGTCGTTTGCTAGCCACAAATGTCATCTATTATTCACAAGTGACATCTATAATTCATCTGATGTTTCGCAAATATTGTTGGCTCACCGCAAATGTCATCCGTGCTTCCCAAATGTCTATATCGTCTGCCGTCCCACAAATGTCGTCTGCTATCCACACATGTCTAATGTTGTTTCGCAAGTGTCATATAATCTCAGTAAATGTCATTAGCAAATGTCGTCTGCTATCTTACAAACGTCGTCTGCCACCATCCTGCAGTTATTTTCTGGCCACAAATATCGTTTGCTGGCCACAAATGTCATCTGTCGAACCTTCGATAACAACCCTTTAGCAGATCCATTTCTCATGCATGCGTTGTTGTCATTGACGAAATAATATACATAATACTGCTTCATCATGCTATGACCTCTAAGATGGCCCCCAATACACGACTCACTCACCCTACAAGTACAGACAATGATGTACATAGCATAGATCAAATAATTCCACTCTTATCCGGACGTCAAAACAGACAAATGAAACATTCCAATGTCAGATAGATTTTGGTTGGTTGGTTATTGGAGTTTTACATTCTGGCAACATATAAGGTCATATCAGGAAGGGTGCCAACTTGTGACAGTGCGCACTCGTGGCGACTTTATAGTGCTGCCCAACTGGGAGACCAAGCCGCCAGCACTATGACCCGATATCCCAAAGTCAGATAGATGACTTGTTTCCATTCTACCGTCAGATGGAAGAAGCTGACAATAGAGTCTTTATAGTGCTGCCCCACTAGGAGACCAAGCCGCCAGCACCATGACCCGATATCCTAAAGTCAGATAGATGACTTGTTTCCATTCTACCGTCAGATTGGAAGAATCCGATAATAGTCTTTATAGTGCTGCCCCACTGGGAGACCAAACCACCAGCACCATGACCCGATATCCCAGAGTCAGATAGATGACTTGTTTCCATTCTACCGTCAGATTGGAAGAATCCGATAATAGTCTTTATAGTGCTGCCCCACTGGGAGGCCAAGCTGCCAGCACCATGAGACCCGATATCCCAAAGTCAGATAGATGACTTGTTTCCATTCTACCGTCAGATTGGAAGAATCCGATAATAGAATCTATCTGCAAAGCTTCGGGGCTTCCTCATCCACCTAATATTGGGGGCACCACGTCCTCATTGTGTACATAACTAGTTTAAATCCATCATCGTCGCTAAGCCCGCACAGCCAACGCCGATGGTGTTAAAAGAAAGATAGTAGTTAGATAAAATAAACAAATAAACAAGATAGAAAAACTGCAGACTAAAAGAATCTTTATTTAAAAAAAATAAAAACATAACTCATATCGGCCAATAACTGCTTATTATCACCGGGTACGCCGAGCCAATCACAGACGGCAATGGATGACACTGTGAGCCCCAATCCCGCCCCTGGTGGGAGAAATAGGCATTACACTGGAGGGAAGACTAATGAGAAGAAGTTGGAAAGATGGCGAATCCGCGCCACAGAAGCAGAAACAGGCCACCATTTGCATTCAGCTAGTGCAGCATTCATTCAGTCGAAATCGCATTCACATGGCGCGTGGTGGCGGTGGGGGGTGTGTGTGAATGTGGGAGGGGGTAGGAGGAGGAGCTCTGGTTTTTATCGCGAGATCTCGCCGTGGCGCAATATGACGGAGTGTCGAACGGCAGCCGGGTGACGGAGGTGGGTGGGGAGGGAGGAGGGGGACACTGGAGGAGAGATAGAAAGAGTGGGAGGGGGGGTGTGGGGAGGGGAGAGGTGGAGGAAGAGGGTGAAGGGTGGCGGAGAGGAGGATGGGGTACTGGAGGAGGAGAGTGAGCAAGAGTGGGAGGCGACAAGTGGGAAGGTGGAGGTGGAGCAACGGGGGAAAGGGGTATGGGGGTGGTGGAGGGGGGAATGGGTGGTGGAGGAGGGAAGGGGATGGGGAGTTCTCTGTGGCGGAGTGGTTAGAGTGTCTGACTTTTTTCTAGGTCAGACTCCTAATCTGAAGGTTGGTGGTTCGATTCCCCATGCCCCCACCTCTGACAGTTTGGATTTCCACTGCTGTGGATAAGTTACAGCGTCATCAAAGGCCAGTTGCTCTCATACCATGTCTATGTGGTGTGGGAGGTTAAAAATCCCTTGGGTCAGTAAAAGTGTAGGCTCTGGCTTTCTATCGACAAACTGTCTAATGGTGAAAACAAGTCTATTCAGACTTATCCATAATAGGCAGTATAAATCTTCAAGGAGGAAGAAGAGGAGGAGATGGGGAGAGAAGATGGGGAGGAGGGGAGGGAGAAGGAGAATGGAGGAGGTAAGGAGGAGGAGAAGGGGAGCAGGAGGAGAAGGGAGGAGGGGAGGGAGAAGGGAGGAGAGAGAAATTGATTTACAGAATCCGATCCCGCTGACGACAATAGATACAGACCGCATTGTGTGTGTGTGTGTGTGTGTGTGTGTGTGTGGGTGTGATGTGCGTGTGGGCGTGTGTGTGCGGGTGTGTGCCCGCGCGTCACCTTCTAATTGGCGCATGCGCAACCGGAAGTGTCCGTGCGAGAAGCTCCAGCGGCTCTGTTTGCAACATTTCAGCGATTTAGCGTTTGGTAATCCGCCTGCCCGCCTGCCTGCCTGCCTGCCCGCCTGCCCGCCTGCCTGCATGTCCGCCTGCCCATATGCCTGTATGGCAGCCTGCCTGCTTGCCTGTCTGTCTGCCTGCCCACCTGCATGGCTACCCGCCTGCCAGCCTAACCGCCTGTCTGTCTGCCAGCCTACCAGCCTACCAGCCTGCATGCCTGCCTGCCTGTCCACCTGCCCGCTTACCCAGCTACCCGCCATCCAGCCTGCCTGACTGCCTGTCCGCTTACCCGCCTGCCAGCCTGCCCGCCTGCCTGCCTGTCTGCCTGCCTACCCGCCTGCCGGTCTACCTGCCTGCCTGTTTGCTAGCCTGCATGGCCGCCTACCCGTCTGCCAGCCTGCTGCCTGCCTGCCTGCCCGCCTGCCTGCTAGCCTGCATGGCCGCCTGGCCGACGGAGCCGATGGACTATTTTGTGTGGCGAGGTGTGCACGTGTGTGTGTGTGGCGACCGGTGGAGGGATATCGGGTTACTTCAGGCCGATTTGTGACGCGCCATTGCGAGCGCGTAGGCGGTCGATTAGCGGCATTTTATTCATTTTATTTAATTTTTAACTTCAAAAAAAGAAGAAAAATGCTTGGTGCCAGAAGGCGCAAAAATATCGCCCTTCGAATGGACTCGTGCTGCATTAACATTGTGACGTCATGGATACAGTTCTTAGAATATATATATATATATATTATATATATATATATCAATACTGAAGTATAATCTATAAATTGGACTAGTGCTGCCCAGCGGTGAAAACAAGTGTTAACACACTTATCCGTTATGGCCAAGGTAAATATATATATACACACATATGCGCATGATGAATTTATTTAGAGTTCAGGTGCAAAACCACGTAAATGCCAATCCAAAAATTGAGTTTAAATAATATACTTTTACCTGAAAGTAAGTTTAAAGCTCACTAATTCCACTTTTCATATGATCACATGGTTATCGGACAATAAACAAAACAGTAGGAATATAAAAATATAAACTTTTTGGAGGTTTCATTCCAATGTTTCTCTCCATTTTTGGATTGGCGTTTACATGGTTTTGCGCCTGAACTCTTCATATATATATATATATATATATATATATATACAGTAAAACCTCTCTAAATCGACCGACCATGGGACCGACTTTAAAGGGTCCATTTAGGGAGGTGGTCGGTTTAGGGAGTTAGAGCATGGTTAAAATGATAATATTGTTGGGACCTAAATAAAGCGATTGATATAAGGGAGTGGTGGATCTGTGGAGGTGGTCTGTTAGAGAAGTTTGACTGTACTACCCTTCTCCATGCCCCCACTTCCCCTCTTCTCTCCCTCCCAGTCTCTCTCCCCTTCACTCCACCCTCTCTCCCACTCTCTCCTCCCACCCTTCGTTCCGGTTGAGTGAGCAACTCGGAGCTACTCAATTAACAACTCACAGAGGCCTGGGGCATCTGCTGTACGTAAAAATCACACAGGCACATGATCCAAACTTTTTTTTGGTTTTAAACAACATTAGATAACACACCACACAGCTACATACAAGCCTATGATATGTAAATGGGAGTAGGCTAGTCTAGTAATAAGAGTAGAACAAAATTAAAAATATAACCATACCAACCAACTATCTATCTGCTTCTGAAATGCAGGCAATCAAATTACTTATCAGCAGACACTGTGTGGTAAGATAACACCAACACTACAACTGGCCAGCATTGAAAACAAGCCTGGGTACCCGGGCTTATATGCTATGGACAGTATAAATACAGCCTCAATAAAAAATATATATAAAAGAATTAAAAAAACACATTGCGGGATGAATATCACCCAGGTGCTATGCATACGTGAGCTTGTTGGTTTGTTGTTGGATGTTTACGTTATGGCAACATCTAAGGTCATATCAGGACGGACTTGTGACAGTGCGCACACATGGCGACTTTATAGTGCTGTCCCACTGAGAGACCAGGCCAATATTACCATGACCTGATATCCCACTCAGTCACATTATCCTGACACTGAGCCAACCAGTCCTTGCCCTATCCTAATAATGCTAAGCGCATGGCTAGGAAGTGACAAGCATACATTTTTATGTCGTTCATTTGACTCGACCAGAACAAAAACCGCGCAAATTGTGTTTTGTTTTATTTGTTGTTGTTGCATTCATTGATTAAAGCTGCATAGTCCGATGAAAATATCAAACTTTCAAAACCAAACGATTTATCTAGATTAGATTCTACATATCCAACTTAGACATTGGTTCACTTATTATGCATTTGTCGCTGCATAGAAGGGTGTAATACTTCAATTTAATAGAACCTGTTCCTACTGACACCCACGGTGTCCGAGTTTTGGTGTGCCTGCCCAAATTAATTTGGCGTGTTTTTGCATCAAATATCTCCAAAGTTAACCATTTAAATAAAAAGGTTCTTCAAACTAAAGTAAAGTAGACAATAATGATTAAAGTTGCATAGTCCGATGGTTTTGAGTTTTTGTCATTTTCTGAGATAAATATATTAAATTGGGGGTTATAATCTACCTTACTTTAGTTTGAAGTAACTTTTACTTTAAATGGTTAACTTTTGAGATATTTGAAGTGCAAGCATGCAAAATTAATTTTGGCAAGCTTGCCAAACTTCTACCACCATAGGCTCCTGCAGTAACATGTTCTATTACATTGACTCAGTATTCCCTTCTATGTGGCGACAAATGTTTAATAAATGCATCAGTATCTAAGTTAGATATGTAGAATTAAATCTAGATAATTGTTTTAGTTTTCAAAATTTGATGTTTTCATTGGACTATGCAGCTTTAATCTAATGTATTTATCTCAGAAAATGGCAAAAACTCAGAACCATCGGACTATGCCACTATAAGCGGGGGAAATTTCAATGGGGATATTCCTCATTCCACCTTGCTCCTTTTCCTATCTTAGCAGTGACGAGTGCTGGGCTAAATACTGGCAAGCACTAATTGTTAAGTCATTGCTTTGACTTGGCCCGGTGTCGCAGTTTGAGCGCCCTGCCAGTTTCAGCTGACTGCATACACTCAAACTCAAGGCATTGTCAATGGTTGTGAGCAAGCAATCTTCATACAGAAAATACAGAAGAAGTGAAATATCTCTAAAACCACACCACCTATTAACAAATCGTTTAGTACACATATAGAAAACATCTTTACCAAAAATATTATATTAAATTTATAAGGTTAGGGTTCTTGATTTCTATTTATTTTGAATAAAACTAATGTTTTGCACTGCGCGTACCGTCAAACTCAAGGCATTGTCAATGGTCGTGAGCAATCTTCATACAGAAAATACAGGAAAAGTGAAATATCTCTAAAAGCACACCACCTAGAAACAAATCGCTTGGTACACATATAGAAAACATCTTTACCAAAAACATTATATTAAATTCATAAGGTTAGTGACGATGCTGTTAGATTTTGATGCATGCGCATGAAACTGACAGTCAGCTGAAACTGGCAGGGCGCTCAAACTGTGACACTGGGTTCGAACCCACGACCCGCTACACATAGACTCATTTCTGGTCATGCCGTTTTTAAAGTCTTATTAATTTAATTGGAAATTAAGAAAAATGTGTCAATTCTGCTCACATATGTGCAAATAATGTCTGCCATCATGGCGATAGCTACCGGGTTCAAAACCAGAAAGTATGACCTGAAAATTAGATCACATTAACTGCCTATAATGTGAGCAACGTGATTAAGGCTGCTTGGTATTAACCGATAATTTGACTAGAATCACAGTGGAATTCTTTTTATCTGAAAATTAAAAAAAAACGGGTCTGGAATCTCGGTTTCATCCAATTATGAATTAAGACCGCCTAACACTAGCTGATAATATTTTCTCGAAGAAAAGGTTGGGAATCTCATTTTCAGGTTCGATTCAAATAAATCGATCATGTGTGAGCGATATCGGAATGGGAATCAATCCGATTGATATCGGCAATGAGCAATGGTAGTGGCACGTCCAAGGATAGTACTTCTCTGGGAATCAGGGAACAGTGCGATTCCCGATCAAGCGAATGCAAGTTGAAATTATCAACTACTATGAGGCGGTCTTTACATCCAGGCCACACAACGTGTCCAATTTGTTGGTGAAAGGTATCGCTGGACTGTTAATGAAACGCGCCCTCGCGAGTAGGGTTGTTGTTTTTTTGGTACCACCCGTCCCTCTCACTAATCATTTTACTCAATTAAACGGCCGTTCCATCCAACACGCATGCGCAGTGGAAAGTAGGTCAAGGACCTCTTGGAGGCCACAGGAGAGGAAATAGAAACGATGGGTGGTTGTGGGGGTGTGGGTGAGGTTGTGGGTGGGGGTGGGGGGAGGGAGGGGGTGGGGCGCGAGGGGTTATGAGAGGGGATAAAGAGAGGAATGGAAAGAGACATAAAATAGAGGGAGGAGGGGATGAAAAATGGACTAGAGGGGGGAAGGCAATGACGAGTATTGAAAAGGGTAGGAGAAAGGAATGGGTGGTGAAATTTGAAGAAGAAGAAGAAGAAGAAGAAAGCAAAAAAAAGTGGGTTCAAAATGGGAGATGTGGAGGGGCTGACGAAGGGATTTCACATTGGAATAAAGATAACAATTTCGCTCAAATAATTTTGACACTGGATTCGTTAGGACTTAGGCAAAGTGATAAGCTGATATTAATAATGTCAAATTCAAAAGTCTGAAAAGTGTGTTACTGTTTCTGATTTGTATTTGTTTTTATTTTGGGATTTTAATAGAAAAAAAGAAGCTGCTTGCCTCCATGAGGCATTGTCCCTAACTCGGCTTTCAGAGGCAACGCTTGTAGTTTGTCATTTGCTGATTGCCCCCCCCCTTCCCCTCACACACACGCAGACACACATACACACAGATACACAGACACACAGGTATACAGACATACACACACAGATACACAGACACACATACACGCAGACACACAGACACACAGGCATACAGACACACAGACACACATATACATAGATACACAGACACACAGAAACAGAGAGACACAAACACAGAGACACAGACAGAGAGACACACATACACACATACACACAGATACACAGACACGCAGACACACAGGCATACATACACCCAGCAACACAGATACACATACACACAGACACACAGACATGCAGACATGCAGAAACAGAGATAAACAAACACAGAGACAGGCACAGAGACACACACACATGACCCACATACACACATACACACATGCACACATACACACAGACACACATACACACATATTTAAAAGACACACAGACATTCAGACACACAGACACAGAGATACCAGACACACAGTCACACAGAGTCACAGACACACATGCACACAGACATGCAGACACACAGACACACAGTCACACAGACACACAGACACACATACACCCAGATACACAGATACACAGACACACAGACACGTAGACACACAGACACACATACATACACACAACCACACATATACACAGCTATTCAGACACACAACAAACACAGAAACACAGACACACACATATACACAGACACACAAACACACATACACACATATACACAGATACACATACACACGTGGGTTTGGTGTTGACAAACACACATACACACATATACACAGATACACATACACACAGACATGGAGACACACATACATACATACACACAGCCACACAGATACACAGCCATTCAGACACACAAAAACACATACACACAGACACACACAGATACAAAGACACACAGACACCCATACACACAGACACACAGCCATTCAGACACACAAACACACAAATACACAGACACACATATACACAGACACACATACACACAGACACGCATATACACAGATACATGCGCACACAGACACACAGACACACAGACACACATACACACAGCCATTCAGACACACAAACACACAAATACACAGACACACATATACACAGACACACAGACACGCATATACACAGATACACACACACACACAGACACACAGACACACAGATACACATCCATTCAGACACACAAACACACAAATACACAGACACACATATACACAGACACACATACACGCATATACACAGATACACGCGCACACAGACACACAGACACACAGACACACAGACACATAGACACACAGACACACAGCCATTCAGACACACAATTATCCCGACATCCTCTCAGTGCCCTCACTGTGGAGAAGTGTGTGCCCCTCAGGGAACTCATGCTCAAATCCCAGAACATTATATATATACGTATATATATATATATACATATATTTATATATATATACTCTCTACTCAATTATGGAAATATAAACAAGGACATTATCTATCTTTAGTTCCCTATATTATAGTATACTCACTGTATCCTATCTAACTGGCCCTGTGTAGTACAATATTGTCCACACTGGCGCCACCTGTGAGGGGCTCTAACTTGTCTAAGCACTGTATGTCAGTTGCGTCTGGCCATTATCGCCTATACGACCGTTTGGAAGGTCAACATTTTAAGTATATATATATGTATATATATGGTTCAATTGGAGTTTTACGTCCTGGCAACATCTAATGTCATATCAGGATGGGTACCGACTTGTGACAGTGCACTCTGATGGCGACTCGGCGTACAAGAAGTTGCAAGAAGGCGCGAGAAGTCGTGAGACTATTTCACTGCAATCTATATTAGAATCAAATATGTGACAATTTGACCGTGTTCGATCATCAAAAGGTATGTGATGGGCTGGGATGGGCAGCAAACCCCAACTTTAATTGGGTAAGCTGAAGCTGCGACCCGGTGTGCTGGGTCACAGCTTCAGTTCCTCCTGAGGAACCAGCGGAACTAGGAACACTATTAAGGCTGCATAATTCGATGAAAAATCAAATTTTCAAAACCAAATCACACTACAGCTGGCCAGCATTGAAAACAA
Organism: Branchipolynoe longqiensis; assembly: GCA_030323885.1. Lineage (NCBI taxonomy): Eukaryota > Metazoa > Annelida > Polychaeta > Phyllodocida > Polynoidae > Branchipolynoe > Branchipolynoe longqiensis. The sequence goes on along the minus strand of CM059198.1, from coordinate 23,732,665 downwards.
GCCTGAATACCCGGGCTTATATCCTATGGACAGTATAAATACAGCCTCAATAAAAATATTTTAAAAAAATCAAAAAAATCAATTATCCATTTTTTATTCTACAAATCTAACTTTGATACTGGTGCACTTATTAAACATTTGTTGCCACATAGAAGGGGATAGCGGACCAATTTAGTAGAACCTGTTACTGCAGAAACCTATTGCATCAGCGTTTTTGCATTTTTGCCTAAATTAATATTGCATGTTTGCACTTCAAATATCTCAAAAGTTAGCCAATTAAAATAAAAGTTATTTCAAACTAAAGTATGGTAGATTACAGCGATCAACCTAATATGTTTATCTCAGAAAATGACAGAAACTCAAAACCATCGGACTATGTAACTTTAATAGAGAATCTCGTAAGTGATTTTCTGAATCACACCGGCCTTAGTTGGTCATCTCTGCCCTTGAACTATGTGCATAGGTGATGTAAATTAATTATGCAAATAGGAATAACGAAAGGTTCTAATTCATCACACATCTCTATTCTTCCTCCATGTTTTTATGTATACATACGGAAATATGGATTGCATGTCATCACCATCCTCTGTATTAATATATATATATATATATATATATATATATTATAAATGTATATATTTTGCGACTAACACTTGTCAACATCCAGTGGAGGTGAGGGATCACAGGTGGCGCCACCGGTAAAGGGTAGAGTTTTATGGAGTATAACAATATAATAGCAATTCCCTTATGTATCCTTATACTCTAATAATACGTTATACATCACATTATATGTATATATTTATATACATATATATATTATATATATATATATGTATATATATATATATATTACATATATTGAATACATTGAATAATATGTATATATATATATACATTATAATGTCATGTATAATAAATATAATTATAATATAATATATATATATAATAATATATATATATATATATATATATAGCGATCGCTTCCCATGCGAGAGGTCAAAGCAAACACTTACAAGATTGATACTTGTGGCTACCTAGCCTGGCACTTTCGGCATTACTAGGATAGCACAATAACTAGCTGGTTCAGGGTCTCGGAATAATATGTTTGAGTGTGATATCATCAATCAATCAATCAATAGTTCCATCCTCTAGTCGAGGGTTGGATGCAATGGTTCTCCACTTGTCCCGATGTTGTGATGTTCTGATAGACTGTGAATAATTCAAGCCTGTCCACTGTGAAATATTTGTAAACCATGATGTTCTTGGTCTCCCTCTCCCTCTGCTGCCATTCACCTTCCCTTCCAACAATGTACGGTATATTGAACTCTGACGAATGATGTGGCCAAAATAAATAAGTTTCTTTGTCTGTATAGTGGCAAACAAGCTTTTCTTATTTTTAATTTTTCTGAGAACTTCTTTGTTGGTGATCTTCTTTGTCCATGATATTTTCATCATCCTTCGATAAGTCCACATCTCAAATGCTGCTAAACGTTTGTACATTTTCTTAGAGATTGTCCATGTCTCTGCCCCATACATTAGAGTAGACCACACATAACACTGAAGAATACGCTTCCTTGTTTGTATTAATATCTTACTTGATGTTAACACTCTATACATTTTGGAGAATGTTGTTCGGGCTATTGTTATCATACTGAGCATATATATATATATATATATATATATATATGTCTGTGTGTGTTTGTGTGTATAGACAGAGCGAGATAGAGAAAAGGGTGGTGAGTGAGAACTGCAAATGTTATATATACAACATTAATAAACATTAAGAGGATTTGAGGTATTGCAGGTATTGCAACACCTCAAGGAGTTTGATGCCCCTGCCCTGCAGAGTTGTAAACCACTGCCTTGTGGTACAGGTTCTTGACAGAACCGAAGGCTAAGGGAACAAACCCTAAACAGAACAAATGTCACTGTGGCAGCATTAAGGGCTGTTGATGTATGGAACTCCCAACATCTCCCGACCAGCAACTGCAGGGACAAATAGTTTTGCGCCTGTCTTGACATGTTCTTGCCGGTGTGAAACCTCTATTTGCTCCCCGAGAGAGTGCCGCTGGTAACTTGCATAATCCAGCAGCACTTCAACACTTTTGCAGGCAGCTTTCATGAAATGTACAACCACACAAAACTCCATACTGGCTGGGTTGTTGCCTGGGTTACCAAGGACCGCGCTCCTCGAGCTCATCTTCCGTTGACAGAGGAAAACCAGCTAGGAGGAACACAACGCAACACAACACAACTACTGACCATCAAGAGAAACCTGAAGCTGAGAGACATTAAGACCGACTCATGGCCGTCACTCTCACAGCAGATAGCTAAATGGTCAAGTAATGAAAGCAGTCTTTGTCGCATCGCGACCGACAGCATGATGATGATGATGATGATGATGATGATGATGATGATGATGAATAAACATTCTCATAGAACACACGCACAGACTACTCTTTTACTTTTAATTAGTGCAGCCACAACTTTTAATAAGATTTGTAAATAAGGGCGGGTAGGTGACCAACACTTAAAACAAAATTGTAATCTTGAATAAATTCCATTCAAATCAGACAGCAGACGACATTTTGCTCGCAGCAGCAGACGACACAGACGCGGATGGACGCCCGACAGGACGCCGCTGTTTCTTGTGCTCGTGACCTAGATATCCCCCTCCCCCTTCATCTCCTCCCTTCCCCCTTCCCCCTCCCCCCTTCCTCCCCCCTCCGCCCTTCCTACCCCCTCCCGCTCCCCAATTATCGGGCGCAGCGCGTTTGTATCGCTGGTTTCCGCGCACGACGAGATACAATTGATTTACGTCATATAAAATCCATTGCGCATGCGCGATTATGTTATAATGGCCGTTATATATATATATAAGTGGGCAGAGTGACAGTTGGCTCATGGTGCAGAGGAGGTGGGGAGGTGGGCAGGAGAGAATGCCCGCTCTGGACTCAATAAGATAGAGGTTAAAGCTGCATAGTCCGATGAAATATCAAATTTTAAAAACAAAACCAATTATCTAGATTTGATTCTACATATCTAATTTAGATAATGATGCACTTATTAAGCATTTGTTTCTGCATAGAAGGCAATACTGAGTCAATTTAATAGAACTTATTACTGCAGAAATCTAGGGTGTCAGAGTTTTGGAAAGCTTGCCAAAACTAATTTTCCATGTTTGCACTCAAAATATCTCAAAAGTTTATCATTTAAAATAAAAGTCACTTTGAACTAATGTAAAGTAGATACTAGTGATCGATCTAATATATTTATTTCAGAAAAAATTCAGAAATTCAAAACCATCGGACTATGCAACTTTAAGGTGGTTACATTAAGAGGCTGCTGTTACTTTTATCCACATAATAAATTATATAGTACATATATATACGATGTATAACGTATTATGCGAGCATAAAACTACGGAAAAGGGAATATTACTTATTATTATGATTATTGTCATACTCTATAAAGATATAACACTTGCCGGTGGTGCCATATCGGCCCACCTCGCCTCCACCGGATGTTGACCAGTGTCAGTCACACCGGGGGAGTTTCTCTTAAGAACAACTGGCCCACTTCAGGCAATTCTAATTTAGAGCGCGTCAGAAGTACAAGAAAAACCGGAATGGAAGAAAATGGCGGGCGGGGTGGGATGGGGTATGGATGTGGTGGTGGGTGGGGTGTGGATGGTGGTGAGTGGGTGGGTGGGTGGGTGGGTGGGTTAGTGTTGGGTGCAGTGAGGGGCGGGGTTTGAATATAAAATGTGGTTGGAGGGCTGGTGAAGATACATTCTGATAGATATCACGTTACCCTCAGGATGTATCGCCTGCTATGCAAATGCAATTAAAGTATACACCGTGGTGCATTTCCAGTCATGCATAACGACCCTATCTGTATATGCTGCATGGAATAGAATAGAATTGCTACATATGTATTCATATATATATATATATACATATATATATATATATATATATATATAGATTAGTTAGACGAATCTTACCTGGGTATAGATGATGGATAACTGTTGTTTTACCGAGGTATAAGCCTCGGATAGACGTGGGCTAGGGAGAGGTAAGCACATCCGGTCCAGCAATTTACCTACTTAATCAGGATAAATGAAACAAATAATCTAAAAGTACATAAATGGTGACAATGGTACTAAACTGCGAAGTTTCCTTGGTATAAGCAAACGAATAGACGTGGAAGGGTGTGGCGGGAGGGCCCTAGCCCACGTCTATCCGAGGCTTATACCTCGGTAAAACAACAGTTATCCATCATCTATACCCAGGTAAGATTCGTCTAACTAATCTATTTTACCTCGGCATACAGCCTCAGGCTAGCCTCAGGCTAGGGAGAGGTTTACGTAATCTCATTTATCCTGTATTCTTATGTCACAAGTCAATAATAATTGTTAAACATACATTATCATCAATCAGCAAAATAATATTTTTGGTGAAATCGAGGTGTATTCTCACCTAATGCCGATCTAGTCTTGTAGCAGCTGTCGGGCTAGTGTGCTCGACTTTTCTAATCGTTTGTTGTAGTGGGTTGCAAACGATCGTGCTGTTTTCCATCCTGCATGGGCCAGGATCCGCTTGACAGAGATGCCAAGCAGTCGCGCCTTAGACGCCATAGCACCTCTTGTTGAGTGTGAGGCATATTTGTCCGTGTCAACGCCTGCCAATTTCAGCATACTAATTGTCCATCTCGCTAGAGTATCTCGCGAAATGCCCTTGTGTGGCTTAATAAAGCTCACTAACAACTGTCTTGAAGTTCTCAAGTCCTTGGTCTTGGATATATAGGCCCTAATGGCTGATACAACAAAGTTTTGGGTCTTCTTTGAAACTACTTACACTAATAGTAGACAAAGGGTCACCTAATCTGTTAGATTTTAACAGCTTTGACAAATCAAATGTGGCCTCATTTCTATCTATCTCTAGGCCATCTAGTGATAGGGCAACAATAGTTTGTCCCCTATGTCCTGTTACTAATAATAAGAGCAACGCTACCTTAAACCCTAATTGTTTGAGATCTAAATGCCTATTATGAGGCCACTGTCTTAGCAAATCAAACTCTACCGAAACATCCCAGAAGCGACTGTACTTCGGTTTGGGTGGGTTTCGTTGATAAATCGATCTTACAATCCAATGAATAACATGGTGTTTCCCAAATATCTCATTATTTATCCGTGGAAGGATGACGGATAAAGCACAGCGAGCAGCATTAATAGATCCAAACCCTAAGCCTGCGTCCTCTAACCCTCGGAGAAATTTACCAACTTGGGAAATAGTAGGATTCATGGGTTTGACTTTGTTAATTAAACAATAAACACCCCACTTTTTCAAATATGTGGTATACATTTTAACTGTACCTTTACGCCAAGCATCTGCGATCAAGTCTTTGTTTGTTGTAATTTTATCTAAAACGAATTGTTCCAAATATTTATTTTAAAAAGGAATGCCAGCAAAGGTGTCGTTGACACGTACACGCGTCGTTTTAGTGGGCCATGATGTGTCAGATTTCCTGGCGATCTTCGGAATCGCAGGCAATCTTTGGCGGCTGCCTGTATGCCCGGTAGCCAAGGTTGCGTGTCCCAGTTGGGAACGATTAATATTGCGTGTGCTTTGTCCATCTTTATCTTTCGGCTTACCCGGCTGATCAGGCTGAATGGGGGGAAGATATAATAAAATTTATTCTCCCCTGTGATAGAAAAAGCATCTATATGCCAGGCATCAGGTTCTGGATGCCATGACACATATTTGTCAATTTTACAATTGTTTCGTGAAGCAAACAAGTCAACTTCAGGTTGGCCCCACTTTTGGCACACTGTGGTGAAAATGTCTGGATTAAGGGACCATTCCAAATGGTCATAGAAATGTCGACTTTTATGATCTGCTAAGGTATTTTGCGTTCCGGGAATATATGCTACTGTTAGCCAAACTTTATTCATTTGGGCCCATTCCCAAATTTGTCTAGCCATCGCATTACATGGCCTGGACTTTGTCCCACCCATGTTTCGTACATATGCCATTGCTGTTGTATTATCCGTTAAAATACGGACGTGTTTATGTGGTACCTTAACTAAACTAGCAAGGCCTAAATAAATAGCTCGTAGCTCTAAAACATTAATGTGATCTGAATTTTCTTCTTTCAACCAACGTCCCCCTATTGCTATGGAATCGCAATGTGCCCCCCAACCTTCTAATGAAGCATCAGTAGTCACTACTGTGTGGGGTTCATTCATCCGTATAGGATTGGGGGAATTTTGAATATTATTAAACCACCAGTTAATGTCTTTCATTCCCTCTTCTGAAATAAACATTTTCTTTCAAATTGCCTTTAGTACGAGCCAACCGCTAAGTTCTTATCTATTTTCTATAAGTTCTTAAAAAAACTACATCCATTCTATCTATTCTAAAAAAAAATATGTTGCTTTACATATAGGAATAGCCGGGCTAAGCAATAAGGAGTAATGCACAACTAGCACCGCGGACCTGGCTTACTTTGGCCTACTTAAGGCTACCAAGTGAGACGCCGTATCGTGAAACTTAGTCAGCTTGTTATCGGGGAGTGAAACAGTCATACAGCGTGTGTTAATAATAAAGCCTAAACATTTAAGTTCAGTTGTGGGGACAAAAACTGACTTGTTATGATTCAAATAAAAAACCTAACGTTGTCAGAAGGGAACATAAATCGTCAACAGCGTGTTGACACTCATCAAATGATTGTGAAACAATGAAAGAATCATCAATGTAAGGGAACATAGTATGACCCTTATTTGCCATGACCGAAAAAACCGGTTTCAATAATTTAGTAAACAAGCATGGAGCGCATGCTAAGCCATTTGGCATACATGTAAATTGAAATAGTCTATCTTCCCAAATAAATCTTAAGAATTTGCGGTGTCCTTCAAATATCGGGACAGTATAATATGCATCTTGTAAATCAACACCAGCCATCCAAGCATTCTCTGTAACCAAGTCTCTGGCAGTGTCCAGGGAAAACATTTTGAAATGTTGATATTCTACGAGTACGTTCAAATTAGTTAAATCCAAAATCATGCGAATATCGCCATTTGGATTTGGCCTTGAAAATATATTAGAGATAAATTCTCCTGGGGTGTGAGGCACCTCTTCAATGATACCTTTAGATTCAAAAAGTCAACTGTTCTGACGATAATGCTTGTCTTCTCTTATTCCAAGTATTAAATCTATAATGGGAAAGGTACCCGTTTTTGTAACGGGATTTCAGGTAAATGGAATCTTAACACCGGTAACAATATCTAAAATGTTAACATCAGTAGTGATTTCGTACCAAGAAGAAATACAATTAAAAATGTTCCCCGCACAAAATTCGCTTACATCTGTTTGTGTAGATTCTGCCACCAACTTAGGAAGTTGGGTTTGTGTAGCAATGTCTATTTGTTGCCTGGGCGTGGGAAGGATTGTTTCGGGGCAAACTCCTTCCTGAACGGGCGGTTGCCGTCGTTCCAACCTTGCCTGTCTCCCCGACCTCTGTCTCTGGGCTGATAGCCGTAGGACGGGCCGGACCTGCCAGCTCTGGCTCCTCGGCGAGGACGAAAATCCCCTTGGGGGCGACGAAATCTTGACGAGTCGGCTTTCTTGGCCGGCTCAAGGTTACGACCACTCTTGGCTTCCGTCTCGACCTCCTTGAAGAGGTATGGAAGTTGGCCACCAAACATTTTCCCTTTATCCAAAGGTTTGCCCTTGATGGGTTTGGGCGGCAAAAAGAGAGTATACTCCTTGCCATCGTTGTCCATGACCTTCTTAGATCTGGCTACTTCCTTCCCAGCGTGTGTGGTGACCGCTTTGAACACGTTTTCGTATCTACGGTAGCTCAAGAAGTTACTGGCAGCTGTGAGGAGGGCCACGCCCTTATCCATGCCTCTGGCCAGTGAGGAGAACTTGTTCTCAGTTTGCATCCGGTTAGCTACCGGAACGACTGAGGCGAGGACCCCTAAGACCGCTTTGTGAACGGTAAACAGAGCAGTCTCAAAGCGCTTCTTCTCCTCATTCAGATGGATCCCAGCGTCCATCTCTTTCACTACACTATCCGGGATACCTTTTATCCCGAAAATTTGCTCAGTGATTTTGTTGATCACCTCAGCTGGCTTAAAGGTGTTAAAATGTCCCTTTATAGTCTCGCGCATCATAGTCGTTGTTCTGACTTTCTTTCCCTTTTGGATCGGGCAGCGCTTCCGAATCTTGCCTCCCAGGTTGGCATAAAGGCCAGCCCTTTCCGTGTTTGAGTCCGACTCAGTAGTTGACGAGTCGGACGATGAATCGGAAGAAGAATCTTTCTTCTTCTTCTTCTTACTTTTCTTCTTTGGCTTCTTCACTTTCTTGCCCTTGGTGGCTTTGGTGTAATCATCACCAGAGGAGCTAGCCGGTCGTTTCCGCTTTTTGGCCTTAGGGTGCGGGGGCTCAGGTGCCGAATCCGTCTCTTCGAAATCAGAGACATCCTGCCAGTCTGAGTCAGCTGGCGGGAATTTTTGGTCCTTGCTGTGGAGCTCCTTCATCTTTTGCTCCACTAGCCTATTGACCTGTAAGGTCAAATCGCCTGGGAACACCTCGTCGTCGTCACTCTCTCTATCTGAGAGCACATGTGCCCCCTGTAGTGGGGACGGCGGAGCTGTCCGATCCGGTGACGTATCGTAGCCGGTAGGCACGCGTCCCTCCGCAGCGGCGGGCGGCGGTTTGTTTCGCTTCGTAGCCATCGGTAGTCTGTAACCAAACAAGGGAAACTTAGTAACCGGAATCAACTCAACTGAACACCAAAGTGACGCCAGGGAACCTGGGTTGAGGATCTTATTGGTAAAGAGTAACGTATTTACACCGTTCTCAATACAGGCGTGGTAAGCTAAGTTTACCGTAGGTTTTAGGTATCGAAACCAACCGTACGTGGGGTAGGCTTCTAGAACCTCCCATCTCTCTGTTCCATACACTTCTCTCACCCACGGCTACTGCGCCAGCAAGTGAGAGAAAATGCTACGAAACTCGGAGAAACGCCTCATCAAAAGGGGAGTCCATAACAGAAACCCAGGATCTTCCCCAACATCACCCTCTATTAGGGTCCGAAGGAATGTCCACAGGAGATGTGACGGTGTCACCATCTCTACCCGTACAAAGCGTTTAATCGAACCACAGACGTACAAAGCGGGTTTAAGCGAACCACAGAACCAAGACAAAGGAATCCTTTGTTCTATCCGATTCAATTTTTAAAATGCTAATCTTGTCCAAACTGGACGTACGAAAGTTCTGAACTTTCCAATCTAGATGCGATAGTGCATCATAAACAAGCTTAACCAAAATAACCACGATTACTTACAGTTATTAGCTTGTTGTAGATAAATCCAACTGGAGCAACTCACGAGCGTCCTCCGGTCGTGAGTTTTTTATGCTAATTGCTGG